>CM053028.1:342724337-342906837 GCA_028564925.1 Lithobates sylvaticus
TCTTCACCAGGGAAATAATTCTTTGGTCATCCACCACAGTTGTTTTCCTTGGTCTTCCGGGTCTTTTGGTGTTGCTGAGCTCACCGGTGTGTTCTTTCTTTTTAAGGATGTTCCAAACAGTTGATTTGCTTCACTGATAGTGACAGCTCCTTGGATCTCATATTGAGAGTTGACAGCAACAGATTCCAAATGCAAATAGCACACTTGAAATTAACTCTGGACCTTTTATCTGCTCCTTGTAAATGGGATAATGAGGGAATAACACACACCTGGCCATGGAACAGCTGAGCAGCCAATTGTCCCATTACTTTTGGTCCCTTAAAAAGTGGGAGGCATTTTATACAAAATGTTGTAATTCCTACGTTCACCTGATTTGGATGTAAATACCTCAAATTAAAGCGGAAAGTCTGCAGTTAATGCACATCCATTGTGGTGGTGTATAGAGCCAAAAAGATTAGAATTGTGCCAATGTCCCAATATTTATGGACCTGACTGTATATACCCTGATCTGTAATGCTGAGCTATATACCCTGATCTGTAATGCTGAGCTATAAACCCTGATCTGTGAGGCTGAGCTACATGCCCTGATCTGTGAGGCTGAGCTGTATACCCTGATCTGTGAGGATGAGCTATATACCCTGATCTGTGAGGCTAAGCTGTATACCCTGATCTGCGAGGCTAAGCTGTATACCCTGATCTGTGAGGCTAAGATGTCTACCCTGATCTGTGAAGCTGAGCTGTATACCCTGATATGTAATGCTGAGCTGTATACCCTGATCTGTAATGCTGAGCTATATACCCTGATCTGTGAGGCTGAGCCGTATACCCTGATCTGTAATGTTGAGCTGTATATCCTGATCTGTAATGCTGAGCTATATACCCTGATCTGTGAGGCTGAGCTGTATACCCTGATCTGTGAGGCTGAGCTATATACCCTGATATGTAATGCTGATCTGTATACCCTGATCTGTAATGCTGAGCTATATACCCTGATCTGTAATGCTGAGCTATAAACCCTAATCTGTGAGGCTCAACTATATACCCTGATCTGTGGGGCTGAGCTATATACCCTGATCTGTGGGGCGGAGCTGTATACCCATGATCTGTGAGGCTGAGCTATATACCCTGATCTGTGAGGCTGAGCTCTATACCCTGATTTGTGAGGCTTAGCTATATACCCTGATCTGTGAGGCTAAGCTATGCACCCTGATCTGTGAGGCTGAGCTGTAGACCCTGATCAGTAATGCTGAGCTATATACTCTGATCTGTGAGGCTGAGCTGTATACCCTAATATGTGAGGATGAGCTATATACCCTGTTCTGTGAGGCTAAGCTGTATACCCTGATCTGTAATGCTGAGCTATACACCCTGATCTGTGAGGCTGAACTATATATGCTGATCTGTAATGCTGACCTATATACCCTGATTGGTGAGGCTGTGCTGCATACCCTGATCTGTAAGTGTAAGGTACCTGGTGGCGAGCCTGGCTTGACGGAAGGGGACCTCTCTTACGACTCTGGTTCAGGGTCCACTGGAATGGGAACAGGGGACCCGTGAGCACAGCGGAGTAGGAGTGTCCGTCCGGTGAGTCAGCTGGTGCAGGATGAAGCAGGATGCTGGTGCTGGTCTTTAGGTGGCAGGAACTGCAGGTGGTGGCACAGCAGGCTCGGGGTCGGATGACCGAAGAGAGAGGTAGTCTCTGGAGCAGCAGCAGCGGAGGCAGATCCTGTGCGGGAGAGAGGCACACTCGGACGGCAGAGGTAGTCAGACAGGCCGGGTCACAGGGAAGGCAGATAGGCATAGACGGCAGGCAGACGGATGGTCAAGTGACAGGCAGAGGTTCGGCAACAGGTGGTAAGTCCTTTAGCAGAGTCAGGCAAGCCGGGGTCAAGGAGTAGAGAGGTCAGCGGGGTCAGACAGGCCGGGTCGGGTTCCAAGGATCACAGATAGGCTCAGGCAGGTTCAAACAGGAGATTCAGGTCAGAGCTGCAGACGAACAGCACCGCAGGGCTGCAGCCCTGATCCTTAAATAGGCGCACTGGCGCCAAACAGCGCTAAACGCGCACGTGCACGGGCGCGCGCCCCCGCTATTAGCGCACGGGAGCGCGCCCGCGGGCCGGTCGCGCGCGTGCACGCGCCCGCGGCGCGCGCCAACGCCCGCGCTGATGCCTGGGGGGCATGGGGGTAACTATTTGCCTACGTGGAGGCAATCTGGGCCGCACCGGGCGGCCAGGACCCTGACATTGCCCCCCCACAAGGGGCAACCTCCGGGTGCCCAAAAGACTTCTCTTCTCTGGGTGGGCAGAAAAGAAGGCACGGATCAGTCTTCTGGCATGAAGGTTACTATCGGGTTCCCAGGAATTGTCCTCAGCCCCGTACCCCTTCCATTTAACCAAGAACTGTGTCTGCCCCTGCCGCCTCCTACAATCAATAATGTCCTCCACCTCGTATTCTTCACCGCCCTCAACAAGAACAGGACCAGGAGGTCCAGCTCCCCTATCAGGAAAGGGGTCGGGTACAGCGGGTTTCAACAGGGCCACATGAAACACTGGATGTATTTTCATTGAGGTGGGCAACGACAGTTCGTAGGACACCTGGTTGATCCTCCTTTTCACAGAGAAGGGTCCTAGAAATTTGGGAGCGAGTTTCTTGGAGGGGCAAGGTAACTTCAAGTTAATAGTGGAAAGCCATACCTGATCTCCAATCTGGAGGTCCAGTTCTCCCCTTCTTTTCCGGTCAAAGAACCTTTTGCAGTCCGCCTGGGCCTTGGTTATCGTCTCCTGGAGGATCTGATTGTTGTGGTTGAGGAAGGTCACTGTATCCTGCACCGCTGGAACCGGGGATTCTGGAAGAAAGTCAGGGAGAAAGGATAAGTGGAAGCCATAGTTGGAGAAAAAAGGGGATTGACCTGTGGCTGAGTGGTTGGCGTTGTTGTATGAAAACTCGGCTAAGGGTAGTAGGGACACCCAATCGTCCTGCACAAAGGACGTGAAGCACCTAAGGTACTGTTCCAGGGTCTGATTTGTACGTTCTGTCTGTCCATTCATTTGGGGATGATAGGCCGAGGACAGCGCCAACTCAATTTTCAGGGATTTACACAAGGCCCTCCAAAAACGGGACGTAAACTGAACCCCCCTATCGGAGACTATGCTGGCAGGGACCCCATGCAACCTAATTATCTCCCTGATAAAGACACGGGCCGTTTCGGAAGCGGACGGGGTTCCCTTAAGGGGCAGAAAGTGGGCCATTTTAGACAGCCGGTCTACGACTACGAAAATAGCTGTGCATCCCTCTGAGCATGGAAGTTCAACTATAAAGTCCATGGTGATCATCCTCCATGGACGATCGGGTACAGGAAGAGGTTTAAGAAGGCCCCAAGCTCGGCTTCTTGAGGTCTTGCTCCGGGTACAGACAGGGCAGGCGTTGACGTACTCCTTACAGTCCTTTCTCAGACTTGGCCACCAGAAGGTGCGTTGCACCAGATCGATAGTCTTGCGGACTCCAAAATGTCCTGCCAGAGGGTGGTCATGGCACAGATTCAGGACCTTGGTCCGGACGGGTTCCGGGACAAAAACTTGGCTTCCCTTCCAAAAGAGGCCGTCTCTGGGAGTCAGGGGAGCCCCTGGGGTCGCTGGGTCATTTGCAGATGCCTCCTTAATCTGCGAGAGCAAATCTGGTTGTATGAGTAGGAAGTTGCCGGGTGATAGGATGGTATCCGGAGCTGCTGTGTCTTTTGGACTGTCGAACATGCGCGAGAGCGCGTCTGGTTTCACGTTTTTGGATCCTGGGCGGTAGGTGATATGAAAACAAAATCTAGAAAAAAACAAGGCCCAACGGGCTTGTCGAGGCTTCAGTCGCTTGGCTGTCCGTAGATACTCGAGGTTTTTGTGGTCGGTATACACCAATACCGGATGACTTGCGCCCTCCAACAAGTACCTCCATTCTTCCAGAGCCGCCTTGATGGCCAGGAGTTCCCGATCTCCAACGTCGTAATTCCTCTCTGCAGGAGTTAGTTTTCGAGAGAAGAACCCCACCGGATGCATCAAATCCTTGCTGCCTTGACGCTGAGATACCACCGCTCCCAGTGCCACTTCGGAGGCGTCGACCTCCAGAATGTATGGAAGGGCAGGGTCGGGGTGACTAAGGATGGGGGCAGAGGTGAATAGTCTCTTAAGTTTTTCAAAAGCTTCCTGGGCCTCGGGGCCCCACTGGAAGCGTGTACCCTGCTTTGTCAGTTGAATAATAGGGTTGACGATGGTAGAGAATCCCTTAATAAATTTTCTATAGAAATTTGCGAATCCTATAAAGCGCTGAATGCCCTTCTTGTCCGATGGTGCCGGCCAGTCCAATACAGCAGTCACCTTCTGGGGATCCATCCTGATCCCTGCTGGGGAAATCTCGAGTCCCAGAAACTGAATCTCTTGTTGTTCAAACAGACACTTCTCTGCCTTAGCATATAGGCCGTGCTGCCGGAGACGAAGTAGTACTCTGCCCACATGCCCCTGGTGCTGTTCAAGAGAATTGGAAAAAATTAGAATGTCATCGAGGTATACTATTACGAAAATGTCCAGAAAGTCTCTAAAGACATCATTGATCAGGTGCTGAAAGGTAGCAGGGGCATTGCAGAGGCCGAACGGCATGACCAGATATTCATAGTGACCAAAGCGGGTCCGGAAGGCCGTTTTCCATTCATCCCCGGACCTGATACGGACCAGGTTGTAGGCACCCCTTGGATCCAGCTTGGAGAAGATAGTTGCCGTTCGTAGTTTCTGAAAGAGTTCCGGTATCAACGGCAAGGGGTATCGGTTCTTGACTGTCACCTTATTTAATTCACGATAGTCCACACAAGGCCTGAGTGTTTGGTCCTTTTTGGTAACAAAGAATATCCCTGCGCCTGCTGGGGAAGTGGAGTGACGGATAAACCCTTTTTCGAGGTTCTCCGCGATGTAAGTCTTCAGGGCCTCCTGCTCCTTTTCGGATAAAGGGAAGATGCGACCGAATGGGATTTCGGCGCCTGGAAGGATCTCGATAGGACAGTCATATGGACGATTGGGCGGCAGGGAGTCTGCCCCTCGTTTACTGAACACGTCGAGAAAGTCGTGGTAAGTTTTGGGCACGGCCCGGCACAAGTCCTGATCGGAGTTCAGGCAACACAGAGCAGAGGGCGCCCCAGCGGGCTCAGATAGGCAGTGCTGACGGCAATAAGGGGACTGGAATTTTACTTGTCCTGTTGACCAGTTAATGCAAGGGTTGTGGGCTTGGAACCATGGCATGCCCAAAATCACCGGGAAGAGAGGAGAGGAAATTACATCCAGTATCAATAGTTCTTGGTGCTGGGACAAGATGGTGGCAGGCAAGGGCAAGGTCTCTTGGGTCACTTGACCTGATTTAATGCGTGACCCATCGGCCAAGAAAACAGAAAGTCCCTGGGTCTTCTCTCGGAGGGGTAGGCCGTGTAAGTTGGCAAAGGTGGCATCGATAAAACAACTGCATGCTCCGGAGTCAAGGATAGCGTTGGTGTGGATTGTCTTTCCTTGAAGCTGCAACGAGAGGGGAAGAGCCAGGTGAGTGGTGTTGCTGGGACAAGGTGCAGGTTTAGAAGAGACAGAAGAAAGACACTTACGGATCTTGACTGGGCAGTTGTTTACGTAATGTCCAGAGCCACCACAATAGAGGCAAAGGTTCAGCTGCCGGCGCCTGGCACGCTCCTCAGGAGTCAGGGTGGAGCGCATAAGTCCGATCTGCATTGGTTCAGGGCCGTCGAAGGCAGGGCTGGCTGGAGCTGAAGCAGGTGCAGGGAAATAGCGGGTAGCTGGAGTTGGTGCCCTTGCCACCATCCAGGCCGGGCGGGTCGGTTGAGAGGAACGTTCGGCTCGGCGTTCCCGGAGCCGGCGATCCAGTTGGATGGTCAAAGTAATCAGGTCCTCCAGAGACTCGGGAACCCCCACTCGAGCCAGTTCGTCCTTCAGACTCTCAGATAGGCCTGTGCGGAATTGATGCCTAAGGGCTGCATCGTTCCACCGAGTGTCCGCGCTCCAGCGCCTGAAATCAGAGATGTAGTCCTCGGCCATTCTACGGCCTTGTTGGAGCGTGGATAAGGCGGTCTCGGCTGTAGTGGTTCTTTGGGGGTCGTCATAGAGTTGTTCCATTGCCTGGAAGAAGGTAGCAAGATCCTGGATCTGTGGGCTATCGACTCTCAGAAGACGGTGGGCCCAAGATTGAGGTTCTCCTTGCAGGAGAGATACTACGAACCCCACCTTGGTGGCTTCCAATGAAAAAGTCCTGGGCTGAAGTGCAAAATAAAGCTGACAGGCATCTCGGAAGGCAGGGAACTTGGACCGATCTCCTGAGAATCTTTCCGGAACGGGTACCCTTGGCTCTGGAGGAAGCATCACAACTGCAGGTTGAACCGTGGGTTGGACCGGTGGTGCAGGAGGTGCAGCGGCCATAGGACCGGAAAGCTGCTGTACCTGTCCCTCTAGCCTGGTATAGCCTTCTTGTAGAGACTTCACTGCTTGGGTGAGGGCTGCAAGGTGGGAGCAGAAGTCCTGCATGGACGAGGTTCCTTCCGCAGGCTCGGTCATCTGGGCTGTTCGTACTGTAAGGTACCTGGTGGCGAGCCTGGCTTGACGGAAGGGGACCTCTCTTACGACTCTGGTTCAGGGTCCACTGGAATGGGAACAGGGGACCCGTGAGCACAGCGGAGTAGGAGTGTCCGTCCGGTGAGTCAGCTGGTGCAGGATGAAGCAGGATGCTGGTGCTGGTCTTTAGGTGGCAGGAACTGCAGGTGGTGGCACAGCAGGCTCGGGGTCGGATGACCGAAGAGAGAGGTAGTCTCTGGAGCAGCAGCAGCGGAGGCAGATCCTGTGCGGGAGAGAGGCACACTCGGACGGCAGAGGTAGTCAGACAGGCCGGGTCACAGGGAAGGCAGATAGGCATAGACGGCAGGCAGACGGATGGTCAAGTGACAGGCAGAGGTTCGGCAACAGGTGGTAAGTCCTTTAGCAGAGTCAGGCAAGCCGGGGTCAAGGAGTAGAGAGGTCAGCGGGGTCAGACAGGCCGGGTCGGGTTCCAAGGATCACAGATAGGCTCAGGCAGGTTCAAACAGGAGATTCAGGTCAGAGCTGCAGACGAACAGCACCGCAGGGCTGCAGCCCTGATCCTTAAATAGGCGCACTGGCGCCAAACAGCGCTAAACGCGCACGCGCACGGGCGCGCGCCCCCGCTATTAGCGCACGGGAGCGCGCCCGCGGGCCGGTCGTGCGCGTGCACGCGCCCGCGGCGCGCGCCAACGCCCGCGCTGATGCCTGGGGGGCATGGGGGTAACTATTTGCCTACGTGGAGGCAATCTGGGCCGCACCGGGCGGCCAGGACCCTGACAGTAAGGCTGAGATATATACCCTGATCTGTGAGGCTGAGCTGTATACCCTGATCTGTGAGGCTGAGCTGTATACCCTGATCTGTGAGGCTGAGCTGTATACCCTGATCTGTGAGGCTGAGCTATATACCCTGATCTGTGAGGCTGAGCTATATACCCTGATCTGTAATGCTGAGCTATATACCCTGATCTGTAATGCTGAGCTGTATACCCTGATCTGTAATGCTGAGCTATATACCCTGATCTGTAATGCTGAGCTATATACCCTGATCTGTGAGGCTAATCTGTATACCCTGATCTGTAATGCTGAGCTATATACCCTGATCTATGAGGCTGAACTATATATTCTGATCGGTGAGGCTGAGCTATATACCCTGATCGGTGAGGCTGAGATATATACCCTGATCTGTGAGGCTGAGCTGTATACCCTGATCTGTAATGCTGAGCTGTATACCCTGATCTGTAATGCTGAGCTATATACCCTGATCCGTAATTCTGAGCTATATACCCTGATCTGTAATGCTGAGCTATATACCCTGATCTATGAGGCTGAGCTATATACGCTGATCTGTAATGCTGACCTATATACCCTGATCGGTGAGGCTGTGCTGTTTACCCTGATCTGTGAGGCTGAGCTATATACCCTGATCTGTGAGGCTGAGCTATATACCCTGATCTGTGAGGCTGAGCTATATACCCTGATCTGTGATGCTGAGCTATATACCCTGATATTTGAGGCTGAGCTATATACCCTGATCTGTAATGCTGAGCTGTATACCCTGATCTGTAATGCTGAGCTATAAACCCTGATCTATAATGCTGAAATGTATACCCTGATCTGGGAGGCTGAGCTATATACCCTGATCTGTGAGGCTGAGCTATATACCCTGATCTGTGATGCTGAGCTATATACCCTGATCTGTGCAGCTAAGCTGTATACCCTTATCTGTGAGGCTGAGCTATATACCCTGATCTGTAATGCTGAGCTATATACCCTGATCTGTAATGCTGAGCTATTAACACCTGATCAGTCAGGCTGAGCTATACACCCTGATCTGTAATGCTGAGCTGTACACCCTGATCTGTAATGCTGAGCTATATACCCTGATCCATGAGGCTGAGCTATATACCCTGATCTGTGAGGCTTAGCTATATACCCTGATCTGTGAGCCTGAGCTATATACCCTGATCTGTAATGCTGAGTGTCATGAATCTGCAATTAATATTCATGTCTGTCTGTCTGTCTTCTTACCTCTCTCTTGTGTCAGCTTTAAGACCAGTCACTGTTCACCTGTATTCTTAAGTAATCTTCCCTCAAGCATGGCTCCACCCCAGCCCCTATCAACAAACACTATATTAACCTGTGCACTGCAAGCCAAGTCATGCTGATCAATATTGTGTGTTTGGCTTCCTGTCTGTGTCGGGCTTATCTTCTGATTATCCCTTGTTGTCCTGGACTTCTTCCCCTCTATCCTCCAGTAGCTTACCGTGAGCTGGGAGACCCTGGGGGCAACGCACGACCTGGAGCCAGTTGCAGTCCATCCTCCCCACTAGAGGCTCTGGTGAGCACCTGAAGCTAAGAAACCCTACTTGCACAATTTCACTGCCAGAAACATGAGCACCAGAAATGGACACACATACCTTTTTTCTACTAGTTTCTACATACATTTTTTTTTTTTTTAAAGAAAGAAGGTAAGGAATGAGTAATAGTTTTTGGTACAATTTCTAAAATAATTTGAGTCACCATATGGTGTGTGTTACAGTAAAAGTATATCTATCCACGTGCGTTTTATAGTGTCTGTGCATTGTCTGTATCACCCAAATTGGCCACTATGGTTACAGTGCAAAGTGTTGTTCAAGAAACGAATAGCCCAATTATTGTTGCATTTGTGGAAGCCCTGGTATTATGAGTTATTTTAGTTCATTTCATTGGGTGAGTAACGATCACATTTTATTATGGAATTATAGTTTGGCAATATAAACAAAAGAGGTTTCCACTTTGGCAGTTAAAATTACAAGTATTCACAAAATAGGCTGTTCCTAGTCTAGTTTTTCTTAGCCATGCAGTAGTAAGCTTCTCAAGGGATCTTCTACACCCTGCTGGAAAAAGTCTGCATATTTTCTGTCTAGTGCCCATGAATCGTCTTTGTGGAATGTAGTCTAAACCACTGACTACTTGTGGCTATATGTTAACATGCTCCAGGTTTATATATAATGCAATCTAAAGAGCACTAATGAACTGAACAATGCATAGGATAACCACGTGTAGCGGTGACACTTTTGCAAGGTGTAGGTAATTAGAAGACTCTGGACGGCCGCACTCCAAAACAAATTCAGTGCCTTTATTAAAAAAAAAAACACAGGAACACTACAAATAACATCACAGCAAGAAGCGACAACAGCTGACGCGTTTCGCACTGCAGGGAGTGCTTATTCATAGCTGACAAACATGAGGGCAAGCAACAAATAAATATGGTATTGCAATTTGACAGGGGGCAGAGCCAAGCAATTATTCAATTGAACAGTGAATACATCACCTGGTTAGGCCCCTTTTACACTGGGGCGTTTTTCAGGCGGTACAGCGCTAAAAATAGCGCCTGTACACCGCCTGAAAATAACGGCCCCATTCACTCCAGTGTGAAAGCCGGCGGGCTTTTACACTGGAGCGGTGCGCTAGCAGGATGGTAAAAAAAGTCCATCTTTGGAGCGGTATAGGAGCGGTGTATTCACTGCTCCTATACCGCTCCTACCCATTGATTTCAATGGGACAACGCGGTAGTACCGCGGCAACACCGCCGCAAAGTGCCGCTTTGCGGGGGATTTTAACCCTTTTTCGGCAGCTCACGGTAAAACCGCCCCGCAAGCGGCCGAATACCGTGGCTAAAACGACGGTAAAGCAGCGCTAAATATAGCGCTGCTTTACCGTCGCCGCGGCTCCCGCCTCAGTGTGAAAGGGGCCTTACTAGCCCACCTAGTCCACCTGATTGTATTTAACAAGTGATGGAGGCTCTCAGTGTGAGTCAAACAAGAAAATCATTGTTTGACTCACAAATCATTGTTTTGCAAAACCAAAACCTTGCTCACCCATATGTCCCCCCCCCCCCCCTTTTTTTTTTTTTCTTTCATTTTTTCTTTGTTCATGATGCAGGTTTCATATGCATGTTTCTCTATATGAAGGCTCTTGATGTTAGTCAGCGGGAATTAAAAGTTATACATTTTTACTTTCATTTTTATGTTTAACTATCCCATAGACACTAAGATCACATCGTTAGAGCTTCACAGAGCACAATTCATTGCCACTGAGAGCGTTCAACACATTCTGCCTCTGCTACATACACGATGGTTAACCATTTCATGGTTGCCAAGACATATATTGCTAAAGTTTAGTATGATTGACCGTTGTGGTTATATATATTTTCTTTTAACAATCAATCACCTCATAGAAGCTATGTTACATATCATCAGAGTTTCATAGAACTGAATTGAGCATCAGTGTTTTTCTTTTTTGTTTTCATCATCTTTGGCCTGTTCACTGTACATTATATTCGATTTTTTTTTTTTTATCGATTTTTATAAAAACAAATATTTTTTTCATGTGTACACATACATAAGGCCGCCTAATAAATATATTTGCTGCAGTTTTATGCATCATGACATACGGACTCCCCCCTTTTTTTTTTTCACTCGTTTTTTCAGACGCCCCACCCTCATGTCTAGTCTTTGTATTGCTATTTATATTTACATACACACATTGTTATACTTTTACATTTATATTTGTGCACATACACAAATGGTTTATATACTATATATCATCATATATACCGTATTTATCGGCGTATAACACGCACTTTTTCCCCCTTAAAATCGGGGAAAAGTCGTGGATGCGTGTTATACGCCGATACCCCCCAAAAAAAATGACAAAAATTGGTTGCAGCGCCGAAAAATAGCGACCGCCGCCGAAAAAGAACAAACCGCGGCCGAAAAAGGCCGAAAAAAAAAAAAGGCCGAACCGCGGCCGAAAAAGGCCGAACCGCGGCCGAAAAAGGCCAAAAAAGGCCGAAAAAGACCGAGCCGACTGTTCATCTCCGCTCGTAGTCCCGCCTCCCTGCGCCGAAAAAGACCGAGCCGACTGTTCAGCTCCGCTCGTAGGCCCGCCTCCCTGCGCTCGCTCCCGAAACAGCAGGGAGGCGGCTCGGTCTTTTTCGGCCGCGCTTCGGCCTTTTTCATCGGCGGTTCAGTCTTTTTCGGCGGCGCATGCGCGGTCTGTCTCAGCGGCGGGAAATTTAAACGTCGGCAAGGCTGCAAATGACGCTGGTAAACTGCAAATGACGCTGGTAAACTGCAAATGACACTGGGCAAGCTACAAATGACGCTGGCAAGCTGCAAATAACACTGGGCAAGCTACAAATGACGCTGGGCAAGCTACAAATGACGCTGGGCAAGCTGCAAATGACGCTGGGCAAGGCTGCAAATGACACTGGGCAAGCTACAAATGATGCTGGCAAGCTGCAAATGACACTGGGCAAGCTACAAATGACGCTGGGCAAGGCTGCAAATGATGCTGGGCAAGCTGCAAATGACGCTGGGCAAGGCTGCAAATGACGCTGGGCAAGGCTGCAAATGACGCTGGGCAAGCTGCAAATGACGCTGGGCAGGCTGCAAATGACGCTGGGAAAGCTGCAAATGACGCTTAAATGTAAGTTTTTTTTTTCCCTAAACTTCTCTCCTAAAACTTTTTTTCCTTAAAATTCCCTCCTAAACTTGGGGTGCGTGTTATACGCCGGTGCGTGTTATACGCTGATAAATACGGTATATATTTACGTATATTTACTGGACTAAACGTAGCACATTTTAATTATGACAATTATATATTTTTATTCATTCATTTATTCACTCATTTTACACACCCCCATGGACACCTTGGCCATGCTTGAATATGCACCTTCATATTATACATATTTTTTTCACAGTCTCATTTTTCACTTTTCACCTTTATACTTATTTGTTTTTGTTTTTTTGAATCACCAAAAATGTGGGTGCGTCTGGCCCCGCTGGGGAGTCTGGGGAGGGGTACTTATGGTGCCGAAGTCACGTGTTTGGGGTTCAGTCGGAGCTGCCTGATCTTGAATCCGGACCGGGGTAGCCCCGCGAGGGGTCCCAGGCCTGGGAGCATTTGCCATCCCGCCACCTGGTTCTTCTGACTAGCCCCATAGACCCGCTTGGTCTGGGGCAAAGGATCCATCTGTTTCAGAGTCTCGGAACCAGCTGGTCCGAGGCGCAGTGACTGAGGGAGGATTCAAGGTGTCCGGGCGTGCTCTCAACTTGGAGGGGCATTGCAGCTCGTGTAAGCGACCGAGGGAGGACTCTTCGGAGGAGGGCCAACAAGCTGGCATCCCAAGAAGTGCCTGGTTGCTGGGTTGTTAAGGACATTAACGAATACACAGTTTCGCAGTACTGCCAAGGAGACAAAAAAAGTTTTAGGTACAGTACTGAGAAAAGGTTCCTAATTCATTCTCGGTTGAGACTTTATTCCTGATCAGAGACTTTGCAAGTTCCGGATCTAAGTGCTGACTGTCATAATCTCTGGCTAGAGATTGCTCAGCTTTGAAGCGCCCAGCTGCGAGTGGCTACTCTCTGGGTTTTGCATTAGAGACCTTCTAAGGGTCGGCAGTTCAAGGTGCCTGAGTTTCACCCTTGCCCTCTGTTCCCATACGAGACTGTGTTTGTTGGATGTTACCCCTGCAAATAAAAACCTTTCTAAAGGACTTTTATGGTGTCAGCGTCCAAAGTTGTTTGGTACTAACCCTGGGAACCCTTAAGCCCCATACACACGGTCGGATTTTCCGATGGATTCTGTCCTATCGGACAATGTTGTCGGAAATTCCGACCGTGTGTAGGCACCATCGGACAGTTTCCATCGGATTGTCCGACGGACAAAGTTCTATCTCCTGCTGGATAGATTTTTTTCGACAACAAAGTCCGATCACACCAATTCAGATCGTGTGTAGCGAATTCCGACGGACAAAGTGCTACGCATGCTCAGATCACATTACAAGACCAAAGCTATTGGCTACTAGCCTCTACGTAGTCCCGTCGTAGGCAACAAACGTCACCACGTTCAGAATGATCGGATTTTCCGACAACTTTGTCCGACCGTGTGTACGCAAAACCAACATCGGACAAAGTACGACGGACATGGTCCGACGGACCTGGTCCTCGGATAATCCGAGCGTGTGTATGGGGCTTTAGACATGGAAGAACAAGCCAAGCGGAGGTAACCGGTAAGCCCAAAAGTCAAGGCCGCCCCATTGAGGGTTATGGCTGCTATACACACATATATTGGATATGTGAAATGTAACACATTTTTGACCATGGAAAAAAGTGTAATGCCCCGTACACATGGTCGGATTTTCCGACGGAAAATGTCCTATCGGACAATGTTGTCGGAAATTCCGACCGTGTGTAGGCTCCATCGGACTTTTTCCGTCGGATTATTCGACGGACAAAGTTTTATCTCCTGCTCTCAAATTTTCCAGCAACAAAGTCCTATCGGACTTTTTCCGATCGTGTGTAGCGAATTCCGACGGACAAAGTGCCACGCATGCTCAGATCACATTACAAGACCAAAGCTATTGGCTACTAGCCTCTACGTAGTCCCGTCGTACGCAACGAACGTCACCACATTCAGGATGATCGGATTTTCCGACAACTTTGTCCGACCGTGTGTATGCAACACCAGTGTCGGACAAAATCCTTCGGAAAAAATCCGACGGATTTTGTGGTTGGAATTTCCGACCGTGTGTACGGGGCATAAGGAAGAAAATTATAAGAAAAAATCCTTGTTGGGTGTTATGTATCATTCATGTAAGCACAGTGTATGATATGCATGCATCTTTTGTGCACATGCAAGGCTATTGTATATTTCTTAGTTAGGCCAATTTAGTTACCGAGTTCTGACAATTGGCTCGGTAATTTGTAAAGCATTGTTAGGACCACAAATTTCGGCACACACATTTTAAGCACAAAAGTTTACTGTATTTGCTAGACTTATCAAGCTTAGGAAAAACGTGAACCTGTTATGTAAATAAAACTGTACAAACAAGTTTTTTATACATTTAATGCTCTGTGTGCAGTTTTGCTATGCTCTACCTCCAGTTATGGAGCACAGTGGGATGCACACTGACACCCAGTGGTCCAGCAGATCTTAACAGGCTTTAGTGCTGGAACTGCTGACTGTCAGTGACAACTGTGATCCAGCACTGAGCCTGTGCGCTGAATTAATCAGCTTCTGGACTTTCAAAGCTGCTACAGAGTGTTAGGCAGTGTTGGTCATCTTACTTTAAAAAAGTAATTAGTTAAGTTACAAATTACTTCTCCCAAAAAAGTAATTGAGTTAGTAACTCAGTTACTACATTGGAAAAGTAATTAGTTACTCAGCAAAGTAACTGACTTTTTTTAAAAAATATTCTTAGGGGCGGGTCTAGTATTACTGAAAGCAAGGGGCAGGTTCCCCCCTGCACGTCTATTTCCCCTCTGTACCCCCCTGCACGTCTGTTCCCCCCCAACACATATATCTGTTTCCCTCTGTACCCCACTACACGTCTGTCATCCCCTCACACACATATATCTGTTCCCCCTCTGTACCCCACTACACGTCTGCCCCCCCCCCACACACACATATATCTGTTCCCCCTCTGTACATCTGTCCCCCCCAAACTCACGGATCGGATCGTTGCTCGGATCAGAGTCACGGATCGGATCATTTTTCGGATCAGCAAATAATAATTGAATTTGCAAAAACCTGTGAAAATTCCACCACCATAAAGCCCCCACTGTAATATCCACGTGGGTACGGCTGAGCATGGCTGGATACGTCTGGGTATCGTGGAGTATGGTATTACCGTGTATTGCAGAGTATGGCTGGGTATTACCGAGTATTGCAGAGTATGGCTGGGTATTACCGAGTATTGCAGAGTATGGCAGAGTATGGCTGGGTATGGCTAGGTATTGCAGAGTATTGGCAGGGTATTGCAGAGTATTGGCAGGGTATTGCAGAGTATGGCTGGGTATTACCGAGTATTGCAGAGTATGGCTGGGTATTACCGAGTATTGCAGAGTATGGCTGGGTATTACCGAGTATTGCAGAGTATGGCTGGGTATTATGGGGTATTGCAGAGTATGGCTGGGTATTATGGGGTATTGCAGAGTATGGCTGGGTATTACCGAGTATGGCTGGGTATGGCAGAGTGTTGCAGAGTATTGGCAGGGTGTTGTAGAGTATTGGCAGGGTGTTGTAGAGTATTGGCAGAGTGCTGCAGAGTATTGGCAGAGTGCTGCAGAGTATTGGCAGGGTATTGCAGAGTATTGGCAGGGTATTGCAGAGTATTGGCATGGTGTTGCAGAGTATTGGCAGCGTATTGCAGAGTATTGGCAGCGTATTTCAGAGTATTGCAGAGTATTGCTGGGTGTTGCAGAGTATTGTCTGGGTATTGCAGAGTATTGGCAGGGTATTGCAGGGTGTTGCAGAGTATTGTCAGGGTATTGCAGAGTATTGGCAGGGTATTGGCTGGGTATTGCAGAGTATTGTCAGGATATTGCAGAGTATTGGCAGGGTATTGCAGAGTATTGTCAGGGTATTGCAGAGTATTGGCAGGGTATTGCAGAGTATTGGCAGGGTATTACAGTGCTGCCATCCGATCTCTCCCCTCCACTGTACAGATCTGTACACAGAGGGGAGAGAGGAACCGGCGTCATCTTGACGCCGGTTTGTTTACAAGTGATCGCTCCGTCATTTGGCGGAGCAATCACATTGTAAACAGCCGACGGGTGCACCAAAATGGCCGCCACTCCAGAGCTAGGCCGGACCCCCGGCCAACGGGTGCACCAAGATGGCCACCGATCGGGAGCTAGGCCGAAGCCGCGTCCTTTCCTAAGGCCGAGGCCGCGGACGGCTCCGCGGATCGCGGCGGTTAATTGCGGTAACGCCACCCCAGTAATGGGAACGGCGTTACCGCGAGGGGAAGAGTAATCAGTTATATTACTTGTTACCCTCTAAAGTAACAGCGTTACGTAACGCCGTTTACTTTAATTGCGTTAGTTACATCACTGGTGTTAGGTAATAGCAACATTTCAGCACTGGGTTTAAAGAGGCAGGGCTATGACATCATATGCAACATCATCAGCACTTCCTGTGACTCTGCATTGGGGGTCTACCACATATTAGCAGATTAGAAGCCACAAGCCATTAAAGTGTTTTTTTACACTTTGGTTACAAAGTATGTAAAGAGGTTCTTCAGTCATTAAAAAAAAAAAAAAATGTAAAGCCAGCAGCTACAAATACTGTAGCTGTTGACATTTGATGAAAGGATACTTACCTGTCCAGGGATCCTGTCTTCACCCGAACCAGTTTTTCGATGGTCTTCGGGTCCCTGGCGCCAGTATAGTTACATACTCCTTGTGGTTTTACAGCTGGCTCCCCACTGCATATGCACAACTCACCAATAGGGTATGTGAAATGACTGGATTGAGCCCCTTCGGGCGAAGCAAAGAGGGGATCCAATAAATAGCAGAGAGGGGAGAGGGGTCTGTATCCATCATATCAAGGTAAGTCCACTGTGGAAGAGCCCTCTCAGCACACAAATGAACCAAAGGTGCAATTTGCGCTGCCTTATAATAAAATAAGATATTGGAAACCCCTAGACCTCCTGCGAGTTTTGGCTTGTAAAGTAAATGTTTATTCAGGTGGGGTCTGGAAAGGCCCTAGATAAACTTAAAGTGTTAAGCATTGCAGTGTATGAAGTACATGGGATGGTACCAGTACCAGGAGCACCCTAAATGGGTACAGAAAATAAATTTTCACTGCATGGATATGACCCAACCAAGAAATGTTGGGAACGTCCCAGGAAGACAATAACTGAGTAAGTGACTTTATAAGAAGTAGGTAATTTGCTTCATATAAAGTTTGGTAGGAGGATTTTAATGTTTTACCAAGATAGTAAATTGTAGTGGCCCACTGAAATGGGAAATGAGACTCCTCGAGGGACACATTTAACGCTTGCAATTTAGATTGGTTAACATGTAAACCTGAGAGGGAGGCAAAATTCTGCAGTAAAGAAGCTAAATTAGGCAGAGTAGTATTAGGTGAGGTAATATACAGTATCTCACAAAAGTGAGTACACCCCTCACATTTTTAAATATTTTATTATATCTTTTCATATGACAACACTGAAGAAATTACACTTTGCTACAATGTAAAGTACTGAGTGTATCGCTTGTATAACAGTGTAAATTTTCTTTCCCCTCAAAATAACTCAACACAACAGCCACTAATGTCTAAACCGCTGGCAACAAAAGTAAGTACATCCCTAAGTGATAATGTCCAAATTGGGCCCAGTTAGCCATTTTCCCTCCCCAATGTCATGTGACTAATTAGTGTTACAAGTCTCAGGTGTGTTATCTCACTCTCTCATACTGGTCACTGGAAGTTCAACATGGCAACTCATGGCAAAGACCACTCTGAGGATCTGAAAAAAGAGAATTGTTGCTCTACATAAAGATGGCCTAGGCTATAAGAAGATTGCCAAGACCCTGAAACTGAGCTGCAGCACGGTGGCCAAGACCATACAGCGGTTTAACAGGACAGGTTCCACTCAGAACAGGCCTCGCCATGGTCGACCAAAGAAGTTGAGTGTACGTGCTCACCATCATATCCAGAGGTTGTCTTTGGGAAATATGCGTACAGGGGGGTGACCAAATGCGCAAACCACTAGGGGAAAAAAATATATAAGCTTAAAAATAATAATAATTACCAACAAATGCCGCAGCCACCATTAAAGTGATCCCACACCAATCAAGATATAAAAATAAAGTAAAAATGTGGCCCTTGCTAATAGGTAAAATAAGGATACCACTCCTAGGGGAGACTCCAACAAGGATGGCTCGGCCAGGATCGCATACTATTATTACCGCTGGTTTTATTCAACTTACTGTAAGTGTTTACTTTTATCAATAAATTGTTAAATACTGCATGGAGCCTGTGACGGACCTAGCCGGGACACGGGCTGTTGGAGGGGACTGAGTGCGAGCCTGCTGCCTTACGACTATGGGCCCTGGCATTTGGGGGAACAGTGCTCTTTGAGCTGCAAGCCTGGGACCCCTGAGCTGGTGATACTTGGATTCAGGTCCATGCTGGCCCCCCAATACACATAGAATCTGTATGTGTATTTGGCATATTAGCAAGAGACGCTAATGTCATGACTCATGAACTCCAGCCACCTGTGTTATGTAATTGAGTATAGTCTGGCTTGTAGAAGTGTTTCACCTATTGTTGTGTGTGCTAATTAACCCTGCAATTGAATGAAGGAGCCCAGTGTTGATTAAGATAATTAGCTCATGCTAATTAGGTTAAGCTTTAGTCATCTAGCTGTATATAAGTGTGACATGTCAAATAAAGATTCATTCCTGATGTAGCCTACACCGGTGTTGTCTGGTGACTGGCTGAGCTAATGGGTCTTGGATTATGTGGTACCGGACGGAGGAAGCATTTACGGCGGACATATTGAGTACGAGGTCCGTCACAATTGGCTGGCAGCGGTGGGATCGTGCTTCCTTGTCGTGAACACATCCAAACCATCACCTGGATCCAAGGCCCGGATAGCAGAGGTACAGATACATCATGGAAGAGGAATTCGGAAGGAGGTTGCGAGAGATGCGGATACAGCACAGAGGACCAGTATCGGTGCAGGTCCTGCTGGGATGGTATGATTCTGTTCGCCTACAACTCTGGAAAGAAGCGCTAGCCTGTGAGCAGCGACACCAGGGAAAAGTTCTCCCCTCCATCCATGTAAGGTACTGGTCGCAGTATGAAGTACGAATGCTGTTATTGGGGGAACAACCGAAGCAGGAGTGGACAGCTGAGTTAAGCAGGCTGATCCGGGCAGAAATGCGTTTGGACGAGAGCTACAGAGCCCTCCGGTGGTATGTAGCCCAAGTGTGCCCGTGGACAGCGGATGACAGGCCCACGGAAGGCTTTGATTATAATGGCCTGGGATTGTTGTACTGGAGGCTGTCCGAGGACCCCGACTTTGGGAGTGATCTGGAGTGGCGTTTGGAGGAAATAATGGAGCACAGAGAGCAAAGATTGAACGTCTCGGAAGTGCTCTGGGCACAGGAAGATTTGGAGTTCCTGGCCGCTCAGGAATGGGAGCTTGAGATCGCCTACATACAGCTGCTAGACACTGCTCAGCAGCAGGGTGGGGCTCCCTTTGCCTGGGACTACGAGGAAATACCAGCAGACAGCTCTGAAATCCTGGCTGAAGAGTCGGCGATGTGGCATAGTAACAGAGTGCTTTGCCCACCTGCCCCCGCAGCTATGGACGCGGAGGTCTTATGGCGGATGCAGGAAGTGCTGACAACAGGGCAGAGCTCTGCTAACCTCTGCCCAGCACCGATGGCATCTTCTAGGTTCCACGGACAGGTGGTGAACCTCTATCCCCAGCCATCAGTTGTAGAGACTGGGGATTTAATAGACTTTTCTGCTGAGGAAAAACAACCTCATGAGCCTCCATCAGAAGAGCTGGTATTAGGGCCAAACTTCACTGAGCTCTGCCCAGCACCAACGGCAGTATCCATGGAGTTACAAGGAACTTCTCCAGCTGAAGCGCAGGTCACCGGACAGAGGGTCCAAGACCTCTGCCCCACACCGGTGGCAGTTATGGAGGCTCAGGGTGAGAAGGTGGCGATCACTTCCCAGCAGCAGATACAGGGGGAGAAGAGAGAGGAGGTGGTTGTTGTCCCTCCTCAACAGTCGGCCAGGGTGGAGAAAGCGGTCTTTCCTCCCCAGCAAAGATCCGTGCACCTGGGAGACAATACCACAGACATGTCATCCCAGCGGCCAGATGAGGGAATGGAAAAGGAAGCAGCCGGCTCCCCTCCCCAATGGCAGCTACACAATTTGGGAGTGGAGGAAGCCAGCCTCCTGCCCCAACGGTTAACCAGAGCGGAGGATGTGGAGTCCCCAGCAGAAGTGCTGGCAACAGGGCAGAGTGCTACCCACCTCTGTCCAGCACCAGCAACAGCTGCGGAGTTCCAGGGAGCTGGGGCAGTCGGCCTCTCTCCCCAACAGTTAGCTGGAGGAGATGATGTAGGGAAGCTCCTACACCCACCTGAACTGCTGGCAACGGAACAGAGCGCTGCTGGCCTCTGCCCGCAACTAAAACAGGACAGATTCCCTGTAAAGGTGGATGGGAATGCAGTCTCCACCAGTATAACCCAGGGATGCTGGGCGGTCGGCCCAGATCCCCAACAGCAGGATGGAGTGAGCCCAGTCACCCTGTCTTCTCTCCAGCGGCTGAAAAGACTCCAGGGGGAAGGGCCAGTCCAGGCCTCTCCCCAGCGGCGGATATGTTCTATGAGAGAGGCAGAAGTTGGCTGGGTGAGTCGTGCTCTGTTTGGAACAATTTGTTTGGGGTACTGTGTGGGTACAGGCATTAGAGCACTGGAACCACTGACTAACTTCGGAGTCAACCCGTCTGGGGTCTCCTCCTGTGTTAGTCTCCTGCCGAAAGGGGAGAAATGTGACGGACCTAGCCGGGACACGGGCTGTTGGAGGGGACTGAGTGCGAGCCTGCTGCCTTACGACTATGGGCCCTGGCATTTGGGGGAACAGTGCTCTTTGAGCTGCAAGCCTGGGACCCCTGAGCTGGTGATACTTGGATTCAGGTCCATGCTGGCCCCCCAATACACATAGAATCTGTATGTGTATTTGGCATATTAGCAAGAGACGCTAATGTCATGACTCATGAACTCCAGCCACCTGTGTTATGTAATTGAGTATAGTCTGGCTTGTAGAAGTGTTTCACCTATTGTTGTGTGTGCTAATTAACCCTGCAATTGAATGAAGGAGCCCAGTGTTGATTAAGATAATTAGCTCATGCTAATTAGGTTAAGCTTTAGTCATCTAGCTGTATATAAGTGTGACATGTCAAATAAAGATTCATTCCTGATGTAGCCTACACCGGTGTTGTCTGGTGACTGGCTGAGCTAATGGGTCTTGGATTGTGTGGTACCGGACGGAGGAAGCATTTACGGCGGACATATTGAGTACGAGGTCCGTCACAGAGCCCTTCCCTCTTTCTGTCCCCATGTAATTGGTTGCCTGGAGGATTGGGTGAGACGCTGGTGAGGACGGTACCATAGAGGAGCAGCGCTGAGAGGAGATCTGTGACCAAGATTTGGTATTTCAGTGTAAGACTATTTATTCCTTACCTAGAGGTAAGAGGCTGGGGGAAACACCTGGGATTGTCACACTGGAGAATGCATGGATGGGATCACCTTTAACCGATAATGGACTTTACTGCTTTACCTGGAGAAATTGTCACACAGCGAAAGCTATCCACATAGTGATTGCACTGTGTATGGGAGCTGGTGGTGGCACTAGAAATTTGAAGTTCATAGGACATTTTTTGAGCACGTATACTTTGGACTGACACGTTATTTATTTATTTGTATTGCTCTTTGCACAATACTCGGCTTATTTGCACAGGCATATTATTTGCACATAGCATCTGTTGCACCAATATTTTGCACTATATATTTTTTGCCTACATTTTTTTGCCTGGCTGTATTTATCTGCTATTTTGCACAGATTATTATTTGTTGCACTAATCATTGTTTGCACATATATGACATTTTTGCACTGGTTTTATCTATTTTATCATCTTTTGCTATTTTATGCACTTTTTGATCTATTTTATGGCCTTTTATGATTATGCATTTATTATGGATTTTATTTAAGTGATTTATTCAATGGATTATTATTTATGGGTATAGCATTGATTTAATATCTGTTGCTATACGTTGTTAGTTTAGATATTAACTTATAAACGCTTCTTGGAGCCATCCTTGTTGGAGTCTCCCCTAGGAGTGGTATCCTTATTTTACCTATTAGCAAGCACCACATTTTTACTTTATTTTTATGTCTTTGGGAAATAGATGTATGAGTGCTGCCAGCATTGCTGTAGAGGTTGAAGGGATGGGAGGTCAGTCTGTCAGTGCTCAGACCATAGGCCGCACACTGCATCACATTGGTCTGCATGGCTGTCGTCCCAGAAGGAAGCCTCTTCTAAAGATAATGCACAAGAAAGCCTGCAAACAGTTTGCTGAAGACAAGCAGACTAAGGACATGGATTACTGGAACCATGTCCTGTGGTCTGATAAAACCAAGATAAACTTATTTGATTCAGATGGTTTCAAGGATGTGTGGTGAAAACCAGGTGAGGAGTACACAGACAAGTGTGCCTTGCCTACAGTCAAGCATGGTGGTGGGAGTGTCATGGTCTGGGGCTGTATGAGTGCTGTCGGCACTGGGGAGCTACAGTTCATTGAGGGAACCATGAATGTCAACATGTACTGTGACATACTGAAGCAGAGCATGATCCCCTCCCTTCGGAGACTGGGCCGCATGGCAGTATTCCAACATGATAACGACCCCAAACACACCTCCAAGACAAACACTGCCTTGCTAAAGAAGCTGAGGGTAAAGGTGATGGACTGGCCAAGTATGTCTCCAGACCTAAACCCTACTGAGCATCTGTAGGGCATCCTCAAACGGAAGATGGAGGAGTGCAAGGTCTGTAACATCCACCAGCTCCATGATGTCATCATGGAGGAGTGGAAGAGAACTCCAGTGGCAACCTGTGAAGCTCTGGTGAACTCCATGCCCAATAGGGTTAAGGCAGTGCTGGAAAATAATGGTGGCCACACAAAATATTGACACTTTTGGGCCCAATTTGGACATTTTCCCTTAGGGGTGTACTCACTTTTGTTGCAAGCGGTTTAGACATTAAAGGCCTTTGTGTGGAGTTAATTTACACTATTATACAAGCTGTACACTCTCTACTTTACATTGTAGCATAGTGTAATTTCTTCAGTGTTGTCACATGAAAAGTTACAATAAAATATTTACAAAAATGTGAGGGGTGTACTCACTTTTGTGAGATACTGTATAAAAGCATATCATCTGCAAACATAGCCAATTTGTGAGGTATGCCCGCAAGTTTTGTCCCTGCAATATTTCGGTTAGGTCGGATGTGCGCTGCTAAAGACTCTAGGGCAGTGATGGCAAACCTTGGCCAGATGGATCGGAAGTACACTATGTACTTCATAAAAAGGTACATAAGAAGAAGAGAAAAAAATAATTAATAACCAAAAACGAGGGTCTTTCTTTTAAGACCACCTCTCAAAAGTGGGTGGAACTCCACTTTAAATCATGGAGAGGGAAGTCTGAACAGGGAAGTCCCAAAAGGGAGAACAATGACATTCTTTTAAGGACTTGCTTACAGCTCCAGCAATTACTGTATCTTTAGACAGAGCAGAGCTGATCCACAATTGCACAGCACAAATCACTGCAAAAGCAATCTGCTGCTTGCTGATAACTACTCAGACCTTATCCAGACACTTCCATGAAGAAAAAAATTATATAAATGTAGCAGGGTCGTACCCCTTTTAGGGGAAAAGACTACATTCCCCATAATTCCCCAGGCTCCCGGGCTGTTTGTTTCCGCCCGAGAGGCTTCTGGGGGAGGTGATAAAAGGGAAGAGGAGAGACCGCCTCTTCCTCTTCTGACTGGGCTGGTGACGCAGACACTTCTAAGTGAGGAGACACCTGTGCGGACCGGGACTGCTGAAGGCCTGAAGCCTGGGCCTTGCAGCAGGTGGAGAGAGACTCTCACCCCTCAGAGTCAGCAGCAGCAGAGCGGAGACTTTTCCTTACAGTCGGTCGGTCGGAGAGAGGACCGGAACGCAGGGGCTGTAACGGAGGAGACCGGACGCCGCCATTAGAGGGACCGGAGCTGAGGACGGTACCCCAGGATTGGTGAGAGAGCTGAAAGGCTCATTCTGCATTGCTATACACACGTTTATGCCTATTGAACTGCCAAGGCACAATTTACCTCAGAGCAGCAAATGTTACTTTCTGTGGATTACAAATACACCATTTAAAGCTACATGTGCACCACCTCTACAGATTTACTGCCGGTGAAGAACACTGTACTTGTACAAGGACTGAGCTCTATATTGCTAGGGATCAGGCCTGGTCCGTTAGGTAGGCGCAGATTTATTGCACCTCAGGGGTGCATAGCAGACGGTTGCCACACCTGGCGCTCCGTTCCCCATTGCTAGTGTGTTATATATATGTGTACATGTTAAAGTGCATATTGCAGGGACCTGCTAAAGTATTGTAAGTCAAATGTTTGATGCATGTTACTATTTCTTTTCCTTACTGCCAAAGTAAAGCCAGTTATTCTTATCTCAGCAGTCTGCTTGTGAGTTCATACTCATTACACTTAGAGTATAAGTGATGTTTTATGTGCATAGATACATACCCCTTTACTAACTGTGCCAGAGCGGGTAGAGCAAATTGCCGGGGGTTGGTGGAGCTGTACTCAGGGACCCAAAACAAACCAGCGGCCCTCTTAACTGGGGGTATCGCTACACGTGGGGGCTCGTAATCCGGGATCCTGAGTCAGCGGGGAAAAGCCGCCAGAAGGTACCGGCATGGACCCGATAGAAGTGGGACGGTGGTACACACTATGGGCCACTGACCCAGCAACAGTCATTGAACTGCCAGGGATATGGCAGAGAGAGGCAGTGAAGCAGCTCATAATGTCCCTATCCCCATGCCAAAAGTCATGGATAATGGACATGAGAAATGATGCTGGGTATACATATGCCCTAGTAGAATGGCAGGAAGAGACTCCAGAGCAGTTCAGGAGCCAAAGCATACGAGCACTGGATGGTCAGACCTATCAATTGCTGCATGCGCTGCCGCACAAGGGAGACTGTTCTCCAGTGAAAACTACGCTATCCCCAAAGAAGGAAGAGCAGAAGGGCGCGAAAAGTCCCGCACCCGCACAAACTACTCTTAGTGCAGAACTGTGTGCTGTCCTAGGGGAGATTGTGACTCAGTGCAGAAGAGACCCCGGGGATTACCCAATGTCGGGATACAGGAAACTCCGGATGTTTTCAGGGAGGACACCTGTACCCTCGGGAGAAGAGGGATTTGAAGAGTGGTTAGATGGTGCCACGCAGGCCCTAGAAGAATGGGAGGTCTCAGAAGGTAGAAAGAAGCAAAGGATTGTTGAGAGCCTAAAAGGACCTGCCTTAGAGGCCATACGCAATCTGAAGACAAGCAAGAAAGATTGCACTGCCCAGGACTACATAGACATCCTGGAAAGTGTGTTTGGTGGGACAGAAAAAGTCACAGAACTCACCTATCAACTGGAACACTGTTACCAGAAGACAGGGGAGAAGCTGTCAGAGTACATGGGACGCATAGACAAGATCCTACATAGGATTATCCTGAAGAAGGGGATAGATCCGGGGAAGGTAGATGAAGCCCGTGCCCAGCAGGTGGTCAGGGGAGCCCAACCCCTAGACCCTGTCGCACTAATTCTACGCACCGGCAGGATGGGAAGAGCCTGGACTACCCCGATCTCATTCGAATGGTCAGAGAAGAAGAGGCCATGTTGGAGGAGAAACGGGAAAAGCAAGTGATGGGGTCTACAAAGCTTCCAGTGGCCACGGTCAGGTCGGCCTTAACCCCTGAAAGAGAGACAGAAGTAGATGCCCTGAAGTTGCAGATGTCCCAGATGATGGAGATACTGACATCTCTAGTGGCGAAAGAGACGCCAAGTCCCAAGAAAGAAACAAGCAGGAGGGAATTGTTTCCAGCTGTTTCAGAACCAGCATCCCCACCTGACTACGGTGAGATGATCTGTTTTAATTGTGGAGGAATTGGTCATATTGCAGCTGTATGTTCCAGTCCCAAGAGGAAGAAAACAGATAGCCACCAGCCGGCGGGAAACGCCAAAGGGCCCCGGTGAAGGAGTCAACCGGGTGCCCATCACCTTCAGTGAGCTCCAAAAAGTATAACGGGAAGAGAAAGCGAGGAGATCAAACCCCTCGGAAGGAACCCAGGGATCCTCAACCAAGGTACACTCCAGAGAAAGGGGGCAAGACCCCTCCGAAGAGACACAGCACTCCCAAGCGAGAACCCTTAAAAGTGAGAGATAACAATGTCCCTCAACGGGTTCACACTCCCACTAAGAGGGAGAAAATTAATGCATACCAGGCTCAAGAAAGGATCAAGTGCAAATCCAGTGCTGGTAAAGAAAAGAGTCCAAAGAAGAGGACAGCACCAACTCGGCCCTACCCAGAAGAGCTAGTTGGCCCATCTCCTACTGTACCTATCCAGGTGGAAGGAGTGTACACGAAGGCCCTCCTAGACACTGGAGCACAAGTGACCCTATTGTACAGGGACTTCTACGACAGATACCTGAGTCATCTGCCCATACAGAAGATAGAAGAGTTGGAGATACGGGGATTGGGAACTCAGAGTTTCCCCTATGATGGATACCTACCCATACGGTTGACCTTTGACCCATCCGTAGCTGGGAAGTCTGAAGTGTTCGACACCCTAGCAGTGGTGTGTCCCCGCCCACCAGGAACCAGCAAGACGTCCCTGATTATAGGGACGAACACGGACCTAGTCAGAAGGCTTCTGACTCCCCTGGTGAAGAAAGAGAATCTTCCAGCTCCCAAGATCCACCCCATGCTGAAGGCAGCCTACCAGCGGTTGGTCCTAGAGCAGAAGACCCCAAGTGAGGGGATAGGAAGGGTATGGAGGCTTGGAAAAGAAGGAGCGGTGTTACAGCCTGGAGAGGTGACCTGCATGAGAGCCACGGTGAAACTTAATTGGGAGCAGCCTGGCCCCTTTGTAATGTTGGAACCTGACCCAATGGAGGGTCACTCAGGTCTGGAAGTGATACCAGAAGTGATCTCATTGAAGGACCTGAAGAAGGCTAGAGGAAAAGTCCCTGTCAGTGTGAGGAACCCCACGGAGCGGCCTGTGGAGATCCCTGCCAGGATGCTTCTGGGACAGGTGAGTCCTGCTGTCCCAGTTGGCTGGTCAGAAGTGAAGGGGACGGGTGAAGGAGAAGATGTTTGGAAGAAACTCTCCATGGAAAACCCAAACCTACCTGGAGCTTGGAAAGAGAGAGCCAAGGCCCAGCTGACCAGATGGGAGAAGATTTTCTCTAAAGATGAGTTTGATGTGGGGTGTGCGAGAAGTGCCACCCACCGAATCCGCATGCAAGAGGACAAGCCATTCAGAGAGAGAGTGAGGCGAGTCCCGCTAGCAGATCTGGAGGATCTGAGGGAGCAGCTTGCGGAACTGAAGAAGACGGGAGTGATTAGGGAGTCCAGAAGCCCCTATGCCTCCCCCATAGTGGTGGTCAGGAAGAAGAATGGGTCATTGAGGCTCTGCATTGACTACAGAACTCTCAACAGGAGGACCATTCCTGACCAGTACACCACGCCAAGGATAGAGGATGCCTTACAGAGTTTATCTGGAGCTAAGTGGTTCAGTGTGATGGACCTCAAGAGTGGGTACTATCAAATCCCCATGCATCCAGAAGATAGAGAAAAGACTGCCTTCATAACCCCAGTAGGGTTCTTTGAGTTCAACAGGATGCCTCAGGGCCTATCTGGAGCTCCTGCTACATTTCAACGCCTTATGGAAAGGACAGTTGGAGACATGAACCTCATAGAAGTCCTTGTGTACCTGGACGATGTCATTGTCTTTGGAAAGACTTTGGAAGAACATGAAGCCAGATTGGAGAAAGTGTTGAAGAGGCTCAGTGAAGAGGGACTCAAACTTTCCCCGAGAAGTGTCGGTTCTATCAGTCTTCTGTGAACTATCTGGGACACATAGTGTCTGAAAAGGGAGTGGCTACAGACCCTGAGAAGTTGGAGGCAGTTACTTCGTGGCCAAGACCCACAACAGTTACAGAACTTCGGTCTTTCTTGGGGTTCTGCTCCTACTACCGCAGGTTTGTGGATGGGTTTGCCCGCATTGCAAAACCCCTAAACGAACTGCTCAAGACAGAAGGAGAGGAAGATGGATTGGGGCCTAGGAGGCCTGGTGAGTCGGTTCGAGACCAATGGAACTCAAGGTGTGAAGAGGCTTTCAGAACCTTGAAGAGAAGTCTCACCACAGCCCCAGTTTTGGCCTATGCTGACCCCACTAGACCATATGAGCTACACGTTGATGCCAGCCATGAGGGCCTAGGTGGAGTACTCTACCAGGAGTATGAAGATCAGCTGCGACCAGTGGCCTATGTGAGCCGGAGCCTGACCCCCTCCGAGAAGAACTACCCCACCCACAAGTTGGAGTTCTTAGCCCTCAAATGGGCAGTAGTTGACAAACTGAAAGACTATCTTTATGGGGCCGAGTTTACTGTAAAAACAGATAACAACCCCTTGACCTATCTATTCACCACCGCCAAGCTGGATGCAACTGGACACAGATGGTTGGCGGCATTGTCTGGATTCAATTTCAGCCTCAAGTACAGGCCAGGGGCTGGAAATAGGGATGCAGATGCCCTGTCCCGAAGATCCCATGTCATGGTCGATGACTGGGCAGACTGGACCCAAGTGGCACCAGAAGGAGTGCGAGCCCTTTGTCAGGGGGCTGAACTCCAAGCCAGAGGAGGATCCAGAGCCGAAGAGATAGGAGTTACCACAGTGGGAGTCCCAAAGTGTTACTGTGGAGTAACTCAACTAGAAGAAGAGTGCCTACCGAAGCTGTCCAAGAAGGAGTTAAGGTGTGACCAATTGGAAGACCCCATGGGGAAATTGGTCCTGGAGGCACTGGAAGACAAGAGTCCAGAGGGACTTCGACTTCACCCTTCCAAAGAAGCTCGCCTACTGAGGAGAGAGTTGGACAAGTTACAGGTGCATCAGGGAGTAGTCTACCGAAGGGGCCCCTCTGATGGCCCAGAAGACAAGTGGCAGTTGTTTCTCCCAGAAAAGCATCGAGAGACTGTGCTGATTGCCTTACATGACCAGCATGGACACTTGGGAGCAGAGAGAACCTTCCAACTTATCAGAGACCGGTTTTATTGGCCCTGCATGAGGGCCGAAGTGGAGGAGTATTGCCATTCCTGTGCAAGATGCATTCAGAGAAAGACTTTACCTCATCAAGCTGCCCCAATGGGCCATCTCCAGAGTCAAGGCCCAATGGATCTGGTATGCATTGATTTTCTCTGCCTCGAACCCGATTTGAGTGGATTGGGAAATGTTCTGGTGGTAACCGACCATTTCACCCGTTATGCTCAGGCTTTCCCAACCAAGGACCAGAAGGCCTCTACAGTAGCCAAGGTACTTTTGGAGAAGTACTTTGTTCATTATGGACTACCACAGAGAATCCATTCAGACCAAGGAAGGGACTTTGAGAGTCGCCTGATCAGGAAGCTACTAGATTCTCTGGGAGTAGAGAAGACTAGAACCACACCATATCACCCTCAAGGTGATGCCCAGCCTGAAAGGTTCAACAGGACCCTATTGAACATGTTGGGAACTTTAGAAACAGAGAAGAAGCAACATTGGAGTCAACACATTTCAGCTCTGGTGCATGCCTACAACTGCACCACAAGTGATGTGACAGGTTTTTCCCCTTACCGACTTATGTTTGGGAGAGAAGCAAGATTGCCAGTGGATTTGGCCTTCGGCATATCCTTAGACCATGCCTCTGCTGCCTCCCACAAAGGATATGTGGACAGACTGAGGCACAGTTTGAAGATAGCTTATGAGAAAGCTCAAGCGGCCTCTGACCAGAGGGGGGCCCAAAATAAGAGGAACTTTGATTTGAAAGTTCAAGTACAGGACCTACAGCCTGGGGACCGTGTACTGTTACGCAACCTAGGGATCCCTGGGAAACACAAGATTGCTGATAGATGGAGATCAGAGCCATATATCATCTGTAGAAAACTTCCAGGATTGCCTGTCTATAAGTTGAAGCCAGAAGGAAGAGTGGGGCCTTTGAAGACCTGGCATAGGAATCATTTGCTCCCACTCACTGAAGCAGTCAGAATACCTCCAGTAAGAGACTTACCTGAATCTGTTTCCATTCTGGATACCCCCAGGCCTAATACTAGGTCTCAAACATCCCAAGTTAGGGGTGGACAAGACCCCCAACCAGAGGAAGAAAGAGGAGAACTTGAATGGCTATGGCCTTCCTCAACTCCAGGAAATTCCGCCATAGACCTTCCACCTACTGAAGATGTGGAAGATGGAACATTGAACCCAGAAGCCACAGAGTTTGTGCCATTCAGTGTTGTGCCTGAGTGCTGGGAAGATATCCCTGGTCTCTACTCAGAAGAAGAAGAAGTAGATGTTCCAGAACCAGAGATGTTGCCGGAATGTGTTCCTGAAGAAGTCCCAAGAGAACAGAGAGCTCGCAGAGTTGTGAAGCCTCCCAAGAAGTTAACTTACCCCAAAATGGGAGAAAGTTCAGAGGACTCTGTTACCACAGCAAGGAGAAGTGCTGAACGCTCTGACCCATCCACTGTTCATTTGGTGGAGGGCAACCCCAGCTCACTCTCTGGCACAGTTAAACAGGTCGCCCACACTGAAGTGACCTGTAGACAGGACAGCTCCCCATCTTATGCTAATTGGTGGGAAGCTCCTCTGTCTGAATTATGTGAACGTGTTGTCTCCAAGAAAGCTTGTAGTTTGAACAATGTCTTTGGGGACCAAAGATTCAAAGTGGGGGGAGTGTGTAGCGGGGTCGTACCCCTTTTAGGGGAAAAGACTACATTCCCCATAATTCCCCAGGCTCCCGGGCTGTTTGTTTCCACCCGAGAGGCTTCTGGGGGAGGTGATAAAAGGGAAGAGGAGAGACCGCCTCTTCCTCTTCTGACTGGGCTGGTGACGCAGACACTTCTAAGTGAGGAGACACCTGTGCGGACCGGGACTGCTGAAGGCCTGAAGCCTGGGCCTTGCAGCAGGTGGAGAGAGACTCTCACCCCTCAGAGTCAGCAGCAGAGCGGAGACTTTTCCTTACAGTCGGTCGGTCGGAGAGAGGACCGGAACGCAGGGGCTGTGACGGAGGAGACCGGACGCCGCCATTAGAGGGACCGGAGCTGAGGACGGTACCCCAGGATTGGTGAGAGAGCTGAAAGGCTCATTCTGCATTGCTATACACACGTTTATGCCTATTGAACTGCCAAGGCACAATTTACCTCAGAGCAGCAAATGTTACTTTCTGTGGATTACAAATACACCATTTAAAGCTACATGTGCACCACCTCTACAGATTTACTGCCGGTGAAGAACACTGTACTTGTACAAGGACTGAGCTCTATATTGCTAGGGATCAGGCCTGGTCCGTTAGGTAGGCGCAGATAGATTTATTGCACCTCAGGGGTGCATAGCAGACGGTCGCCACACCTGGCGCTCCGTTCCCCATTGCTAGTGTGTTATATATATGTGTACATGTTAAAGTGCATATTGCAGGGACCTGCTAAAGTATTGTAAGTCAAATGTTTGATGCATGTTACTATTTCTTTTCCTTACTGCCAAAGTAAAGCCAGTTATTCTTATCTCAGCAGTCTGCTTGTGAGTTCATACTCATTACACTTAGAGTATAAGTGATGTTTTATGTGCATAGATACATACCCCTTTACTAACTGTGTCAGAGCGGGTAGAGCAAATTGCCGGGGGTTGGTGGAGCTGTACTCAGGGACCCAAAACAAACCAGCGGCCCTCTTAACTGGGGGTATCGCTACATAAAAAAGCCAAATAAATAAATATATCACATTTGAAAAGATTTTAAAAAGTTAAATATCCACTCTCTTATTTTATCTCCAGTTCCCAACTAATACTAATGCCGCGTACACACGACCGGACTTTCCGGCAGAAAAGGTCTGACTAAATGATTCCGTCATGTGTGGGCTTCATCTGACTTTTTTCTTCAAAAATTCAGACCGACCTTTAAATAGAACATGCTTTAAATCTTTCTGACGGAATCAATATCTATCGGGAAAACCGTTCTTCTGTATGCTGGTCCGACGGACCAAATACGACGCAAGGGCAGCTATTGGCTACTGGCTATTGAACTTCTTTTCTAGTCCCGTCGTACGTCATCAAAACGGACTTTGGTGTGATCATGTGTGGGCAAGTCCGTTCGGTCGGAACTCCGTTGGAACTCCGTCGGGAGGACCGTCTGAGTTTATTCTGACGGAAAGTCAGCCATGTGTACGTGGCATGACAGTGCTCTGAATTTGTGTTCAAGCATCAAGCACTCACATTAGCAAACACAATGTAATTCCAAATGTTAATGATTGCACAATTTAACAAACTCTAATGTTCCTGTTGTGCTAATTTCTGCCCACACAAACCAAACTTGATCTTATCTAAATAATACATTATTGCAAACAAATAATTTTTTCCCCATGATGGATTAATAAAAAGGGGGAAAAAAATGATAGGCATTTAGGGAAAGAACTTGTGGATACAATTCTTCCAAAAACAGCATTCTAAAAGGGCATATTTTTTTTACAAAATAAAAGTAGAACATTTTATGGCAATATCTTTTTTTAACAATGTAAAAAGGAGAAGCAAATTTACAAAAACAAATTGTGCTGACTTCTGGATGTCAGAGGCTGCATTCTAGCACTCCCATTATTTACCATGTTGACAGACCACGGCCGGTATAAATTAATATTACTGGTAAAGCAAATGCCGCGTACACACGTGCGGACTTTTGCCGGCGGACCTAGTCCAGCGGACAATCCCGCGGGACTTTCCAGCTGGGTCCGCTGGACTTTCCGAGCGTGTGGACTTGCCCACACACGCACGGACTTCTCCAGCGGATAATCCGCCGGCCAAAAGTCCGCGGGACTTTTGAAAATGAACGGACTTGCCCACACACGGAGCAGTCCGTTCATTTCGAACGTAACTTCAGGTTACGTAGCTAGCGTAGGCAGTAAATGCCGCCGCGCTAGCTCCGCAAGCTGGCATGGATTTAAAGGGAATCCCCACGCCGAAAAAACGGCGTGGGGGTTCCCCCCAAATCCATGTCAGACCCTCATCCGAGCACGCAGCCTGGCAGGCCAGGAAAGGGGTGGGGACGAACGAGCGCCCCCCCCCCTCCTGAGCCGTACCAGGCCGCGTGCCCTCAACATGGGGGGTGCCCTGGGGAAAGGGGGGCCGTGCGGCCCCCCCCACCCCAAAGCACCTTGTCCCCATGTTGATGAGGACAAGGGCCTCTTCCCGACAACCCTGGCCGTTGGTTGTCGTGGTCTGCGGGCGGGGGCTTATCGGAATCTGGGAGCCCCCTTTAATAAGGGGGCCCCCAGATACCGGCCCCCCACCCTATGTGAATGAGTATGGGGTACGATGTACCCCTACCCATTCACCTAAGGTGTAAAATGTAAAGTACAAAACACACACACACTTTTGAAAAAATATTTTATTGCACTGCTCCGGGGGTCTTCTTCCGTCTTGGGGGTCTTCTCGCCGGACTCCTCCGCTCTCTTCTGCTCTTTTACCTAGCTCTTTCACGAGGGGAGGAGTCCGGCTACCTTCTTCGTCGTCGCCGCCGTCGTCTGGGGGTCTCGATCCGCCTTCGGGGGTCTTCCGGGGGTCTCTTCTGTTCTTGCGGCGGTCGTCGTCTTCCGCGCCGCCGGCGCCTTCTTCTTCTTGTCCTTCTTCTGGTCCTTCTTGTTCTTCTTCTTCTTCCGATGTTGACCCGACGCTCTCTCTGCCCGGAATGCCTGTGCCGCTCTGCGCTCGGACTTATATAGGGACATGGGGGACAGGGTCACATGCACATGTCACATGGTGACCCCGCCCCCTTGTGTTGTCACAGTCCCGGAGGATGCTGGGACTGTGACATCGCAAGGGGGCGGGGTCACCATGTGACATGAACATGTGACCCTGTCCCCCATGTCCCTATATAAGTCCGAGCGCAGAGCGGCACAGGCATTCCGGGCAGAGAGAGCGTCGGGTCAACATCGGAAGAAGAAGAAGAACAAGAAGGACAAGAAGAAGGACAAGAAGAAGAAGGCGCCGGCGGCGCGGAAGACGACGACCGCCGCAAGAACAGAAGAGACCCCCGGAAGACCCCCGAAGGCGGATCGAGACCCCCAGACGACGGCGGCGACGACGAAGAAGGTAGCCGGACTCCTCCCCTCGTGAAAGAGCTAGGTAAAAGAGCAGAAGAGAGCGGAGGAGTCCGGCGAGAAGACCCCAAGACGGAAGAAGACCCCCGGAGCAGTGCAAAAAAATATTTTTTCAAAAGTGTGTGTATTTTTGTACTTTACATTTTACACCTTAGGTGAATGGGTAGGGGTACATCGTACCCCATACTCATTCACATAGGGTGGGGGGCCGGTATCTGGGGGCCCCCTTATTAAAGGGGGCTCCCAGATTCCGATAAGCCCCCGCCCGCAGACCCCGACAACCAACGGCCAGGGTTGTCGGGAAGAGGCCCTTGTCCTCATCAACATGGGGACAAGGTGCTTTGGGGTGGGGGGGGCGCACGGCCCCCCTTTCCCCAGGGCACCCCCCATGTTGAGGGCACGCGGCCTGGTACGGCTCAGGAGGGGGGGGGGCGCTCGTTCGTCCCCACCCCTTTCCTGGCCTGCCAGGCTGCGTGCTCGGATGAGGGTCTGACATGGATTTGGGGGGAACCCCCACGCCGTTTTTTCGGCGTGGGGAGTCCCTTTAAATCCATGCCAGGTCACGGAGCTAGCGCGGCGGCAGTAACTGCCAACGCTAGCTACGTAACCTGAAGTCACGTGCTAAATGAACGGACTTGCCGATGAGCGGCAAGTCCCTTCATTTCAAAAGTCCCGCGGACTTGCCCACTAACGGCGGGATTGTCCGCTGGACTTCCAAGTCCAGCGGATAATTTGAAAACAAAACTTCAAACTTTAGTCCGCCGTACTTTGGCGCCAAAAAGTCCGCCGGCGCCCACACACGAGGGGATTATCCGCTGGACTTCAGTCCAGAGGATAATCCCGCGGGATTGTCCCTTCGTGTGTACGCCGCAAAAGGCACATTCTCATTCAGCAGTCCAATGGCAGAATCTCAGCATCTAGAAATGGTTGTGTTATTGAACAGTTAAATGTCAGCGGATGGGGCTTAATTTCAAGAAAAGCCCCAAGGTATAAAATGAGCACGAAAAAGATCAAGTCACATAACTAATGCAAAAAGGCACAGACTTGCTGTTTGCTGAGGTTTAGTTGCTGCTCAACACACTTGAAATATATCAGGAGTTATATTTTTTCCCGCTATTACTAGTGGCAGTGCCAGCTGCTCAAAAGTTTTGTACCATTCCTGCACCATGTGTAGGAATCATCCTGGGTGCCATGTTTCTTTGTGTTCTAGGCTGGAGCACACCGTTCAACAAAATTTAGGGGCAAAATGAAAAGCATAAAAAGACATACGGGAGAAGAGCTAACTTTCATCACAAATTTAATAAATGTTCCTAACTTATACATTTTAAAAATGATGGAAAATTCATTGAATATTATTTACTGACAAAATGAGACATATTTCTACTGAAATTAGCCTGTTTATCATTTAGTAAAACATGTGCAGTAGGTTTTGTGTGTATTTGCAACATCTACACCTGTAATCCTGGGCAGCCAACAGACAGTTATGCAAACACGGTGGACCTGAACGGGCGCTCCATGCTGGTCTATGGAGCAACAGATGTCAGCGGTGACATGTCCACTGACATCCGATCCGCCAATAGCAGACGGATGGCCCTACGTCCGGATCCGTTGCTGGCGGATCGGATTGGGTGAGATCTGATGAAAACGGACATGCTGCCCGTTTTCATCCGATCTCTCCATAGAAACCAGCGGCGCTCGAAAAGCCCCTCCCCGCTCAATGAGTAGAGAGGGACCTGTCATCCGCCAGCCCAGCGATCTCCCGCTGAGCCAGCGGACAGAGGCGGACTCCGTGCAAGCGGATCCGCCTCGTGTGAAAGGGGCCTTAAGCTGCAATCTTGTTTTGCAAAGCATAGTCCAGTGGCAAAATTCGTAGATCTGGCTAACTGAATTATTTGAGTAATGGTAACATACAGTATATTAATTATGTATAAAAGCTGGCAACCCAGTAAAGGCATCAGGAGCCTGTCATGGGCAGTGCCACCTTAAAGGGGTTGTAAAGGTAAAAAAACATTTTTTAACTAACAAACATGTTATACTTACCTCCACTGTGCATCTTGTTTTGGCCCTGAACCTGGTCTTCTGGGGTCACTCAGCGGCTGTCTCGGCTCCTCCCTGCAAGAACTAAGCACCTTCATGCGAGCTCTTTCGCATGGTGGTTAGTTCTTGGATGTGATTGACAGCAGAGCAAGCCAATGGCTGCGCTGCTTTCAGTCCATCCACTCTAGTCAATCAACGGCCAGGCTGAGCGGCAAAGAGGAGATCAGGCTCAGGTAAGTAAGGTGAAATTAGGATGCATTAAGGTGAAAAAACGCAAACCTTTACAACCCCTTTAACAGCATCATGAGCCCCCTGGGCAAAATAATGTACTGGGACCCCTACCAGGGAGATGATGACCTGCGGCAATCTCAGTCAAAGGATCATTAGGTTTTAAAATAAATGTTCCCATTATATATGTCTTTATGCACAAGGATATTTTTGTCTTATGCTGCGTACACACAGTCTTTTTCTGTCTGCATTTCCGACAGACTTTGGATTGAGAGCCTGTTCTTAATTTTTCCGAAGGAAAACCTTTGTATCGGATTTTTCGATCGTGTGTATGCAATTCCGACACGCAAAATTCCGACGCATGCTCGGAAACAATTCGACACATGCTAGGAAGCATTAAACTTCCCTTTTATAGTGCCAAACGCGTTGTATGTCGTGGTGTGATTGACCGTCGGAATTTGGTGTGACCGTGTGTAGGCAAGACAGTTTGAGCGAAATTCCGTCGGAATTCCGACGGGAAAACCATCAGAGCTTTTTCCAACGAGAATTCTGATCGGGTGTACGCGGCATTAGAGCTGGTTCGCACCACAAAAACGCACTCCAGATCCTTTCCTAAAGCAATTATGCATGCACATTTTTAACGCGTTATTGATGCATTTCCAGATGTGTTTCCAGATGCTTCTTTCCTTTTTTTTTTCTTGATTTTTTCCTACTTTACAGGGGGTCCTCGACTTACGAACGCCCGACCTACGAACAACCCCTACTTACGAACGGGGCGCTGCGGGGACCCTCCGCCATTTTTTGCTGTTTTTCGATGTCTTTCGGCCGTTCTGCGCATGCGCGGCCATACGGAGCCTCGGAAAATGCCGGAAATATCCGTAATTTGCCGCGCATGCGCAGAACGGCATTAGACGGAACATCGGAAATGTCCGGAAATGTCAGTTTTTGCCGGTCTGTGCATGCGCGGCTGACTTACGAACATTTCCGACTTCCGTACAGGCGGGCAGTCCCTAACGAGTTCATAACTCGGGGACCCCCTGTACTGGGGCCCAGTGCGTTTTTGATGCGTTTCAGTGCACTCCGGTGCATTTTTAATGCATTTTTGATGCATTTTACAGTGTTCAAGTCAAGTCCAGTGCAGAAAAAATGCAGCATGTTATACTTTTTTTCTGGAACTGGAAAGCCCTGAAACTGACTGCACGGGGTTGAACTATGCCATATAACCTACTTTCCATGTGTTTTTGATGCAGAAAAAAAAAAAAAACACACTGGGCATCATGTGGTGTGAACTGACCCTTACTGAGGCTACCTTAAATAAGAACTTAAGTAAAACCACTGTCTATGTGCAGTATAATGTACAGAGTAAGTGGGCCAGGAGTAAGTAACAAACAAAACAACATATAGAGTACAGCAGTCAAGATGAGCGCCACGCTCACATCAGAGTCGTCTCTTACATCAAAGTCCCAACATTTCCCCTATACATCACAGTCCACAGAGTCCCCCCTTACAGTCCAACCTAAGGGCAGAGACCCCAGAGTGCCACATACCTTAACTGAGGCAAGTGAGGCCTGCAGTTCCTTGGACGTTGTTGTGGGGTCTTTTGTGACCTCTTGGCAGAGCCCCTAGAGTGCCACCCCAGGGCAGAGCCCCCAGCTTGGCACATAACGGCAGAGCCCCCAGAGTGCCACCCTAGGGCAGAGCCCTTTCAGTCCCTCCCCCCTTACATCAGAGTCCCACCTAAGGGCAGAGCCCCCAGAGTGCCACCTCAGTGCAGAGCCCCCAGCTTGGCACATAACGGCAGAGCCCCCAAAGTGGCACATAATGGCAGAGCCCCCCGCGCAGAGCCCCCAGAGTGCCACTCCAGCACAGAGCCCCCAGAGTGGCACATAACAGCAGAGCCCCCAGAGTGCCACCCCAGTGCAGAGCCCCCAGATTGCCACCCCAGCGCTGAGCACCCAGAGTGCCACCCCAGCGCTGAGCACCCAGAGTGCCACCCCAGAGCAGAGCCCCCAGAGTGGCACATAATGGCAGAGCCCCCAGAGTGGCACATAATGGCAGAGCCCCCAGAGTGGCACATAACGGCAGAGCCCCCAGAGTGGCACATAACGGCAGAGCCCCCAGAGTGGCACATAATGGCAGAGCCCCCAGAGTGGCACATAACAGCAGAGCCCCCAGAGTAGCACATAACAGCAGAGCCCCCAGAGTGGCACCTTCCATCAGAGTCCCTTTACACACACCATTTCACCTTAGTGCTTGGTGTGGTAGGCAGCTATCGGGAAAAGGCTGTTAAAAAAATCCACTTGTTGCAGGCTCTGAACTGCGCATGTGCAGCCGTGGAGCCAGCTGAATAGTGAACTGCTATGGTTGGTCTCAGATCGGGCAGTGGGGCTTGTGAATAAAAGCCATGCTTAATGTGTGCCATGATGTCACTGCACAGGTGTGCACCCAGACCTGCCCCGCTGCCTGATCTGAGGCCGAGCTCAGCAGTGCACCATTCAGCTGCCTCTGAATGGCAACAAGTGGATTTTTCATTCTCTCTGTGGACGTTGGACAACACAGCCGCTGATTTTTCCAACATGTCTGTTCAACAGAAGTCGATTGTTAGATTGACTTGTGCTGAGCAGGAGTGGGCACACATGGATCATGCAGTATACACACACAGAGTATACACACATACACACAGTATATACACCTAAAACAGTATACACACACCAGCACTTTTCATCTAGAAATCAGCCTGATGAAACACATTGCTGCTGCCGCCATCTCCTGGCATGCTTCGACTTGTACTGCCCCAGTAGCTCACAGACACAGGAAGAGGTAATGCAGGAGAGGTGGAGACTGTGCCTGTGTACTCCTGGGCGGGTAATGATTAGGGAGGTGTAGTAGAGATTGCTGGGAGACATTCAGAACATGTCCTTTCTCCAGATGTAGTGCACTTCTTACACTGAAAATCGATCTTACATCCTCAGGAGCCCTGATAGAGGAAACACAGCCTCCCCCCTCCCCCTGCTCACCAGGGTAAGCCACTGAAAGACAGTGGCGTCTCCAGCTTTCATATTTAGGGGGGCACATGGGGGGACAGGGACAAAAGTAGGGGGGCAACTATAAAATGCAATTTTACTACGATCCCCAGGGTGGCAGAAAACAAGAGATATATGTCACCAGCATACCAAGAAAATATAAGGGTCCAAAGCAGTGGGAGAACTATCAGGGTTGCAAAGGTTGTCTTGCCACCGGGCCTTGGTGTTCTGCCACTGTGGTGTTCCCCAGCCTCCTCTTGCTGTCCTGCCCCTGCTATTGACAGTGCTGGTCTGGCATCTGTCTCCTTGGCAGTGGCAGCAGTCTATTAGGACCTAGGGCTGGTGACATTATGGGTGCATGTAGGGGAAGGCTGGCACCATTGGTTGTAGAGAGCCGAGCCCCCAGCTGGTCACCTAGCAGCAGTAATGCTGTATAACCTTTTCTGTTGACATGCTGATCGGGATGTGATCCAGGTGATGCTCCCAGTCAGACCTAATAAACACAGTATTTATTAGCATCAAGAGTACAACCACATCAACCGTATGTTCAGCAGCCATGTGGTCTCTATGCCTGTAAGGTGTTGGCTTTGATCAATAAAATCACTATGATATTTAACACTAGGATTTGACTAGGAGCATCACCTGGATTGCATCACGATCAGCATGTCAGAGAAGGCTGCACTGCTGCTAAGCAACCTGCAGGGAGGTCAACTGTCTACTCTTTTTTTTTTTTTTTTTTTGGGGGGGGGGGGCACATGGTGGGGCACAGCATAATTTTGGGGGGGTCAGGACCCCCTCTGGCCCCCCCTATGGACGCCATTGCTGAAAGAATACATTTAGCTGGGGCCAGATAGCTTACCTTCTATCAGGCAGCAGTCTGTCCCACACTGCAGGCTGTGTCCCCGCTTCCCTCTCCTCTAGCAGTCGGCATCTCCTGCTCATATGTCAAATAAGCTGCACTGGAGAAGGGGGCGTGTGCAGCATGTTCCTAGTGGCTAAGGAGGTAGTGAAGAGGCGGGGCATCTATAGCCTCCGGAATTTTACATCAAAAGCATGTCAGTAAGGGACATTTCAGGGACAGATGTAAATCAACACAGATTTTTACATACTGTTTCTGGTTTTACTGAGGCTGGCAAACCTGATGGGGCCCCCTAGTGGCCCCGGGCCCTCGGGCAGCGCCAGAATGGTCGGTTCGCCCCTGGTGTTGAACACCAGCAAGGGCTTATGCTATGCTCCACAAACTACACAAATCCCCCAAAAAAGAAAAGGACTGCACTCCAAAAAAAATGAAAAGGCTGGTAACTTTCATCCAGACCAAATTAACAGAGTCCCGATGTGGAACCTCTTTTGTTGACGCATTTCATCCACAAGGATGAAGTAGAATACCATTATGCCCTGTGTTGTATGTGAGACTCATTTGGGTGGAGGTCCCAAGCAAGGACTTTTATCTGTTCATGTTTTCCTGATGAATAGCTACCAGTGTTTGAATTTCTGTCTGAGTGCAGCCCTTTTTTCCTGTATATACTGGTGCTGGGAAAAGTATTTCAACTTATATAATTTAGTCAAAAGAGATTTCTTTGGTGTAGTTTCTAGGTAAATTGGTTTTAAAGTTCCTCCTTTAAAATAATTTTGGGCTACAATCAGAAGTACTCAGCTTGTGGAAAAGTCCCCTTAGAAAATGCCAGATACTAGCAAATAAAGTCTGGTGGATCTTCCATATGGAAAATATTAGTTGTACCTCTATGGTCAAATTAAAAGTGAAGTGCTTTGGTTCCCAAGGATTATGAAAATGTCATCAAGTTCCTAGAGTAGAAACGCCAAATATTGTGTGTCCTTTTCTTCCTTTCAGCACAGAGATGTGAAAAAAGGAATTTGTAACTGAACACATCATACTGAATTGATTTTGAAGCAAAAGCATCAGTATTCTTAAAGGAAAATCATGCTAACAGGAATATGAAGGCTGACCTTTTCTTCTCAAAATGCTTGGCTGTCATACTGATCCAACAACTTCATCATATTCTAAATCGTTGACTGGAAAGAGGTATAGAGATCAGTTCTAACTGCACTGTGACATCACTAGCTGCTCCCCTGTCCTGGGTAAGTTTCTCAAAAAAGTGTATTTACATTAATTTGCTTGAGAAATTTTCACTTAGTCCAAATATGGGCAATAATGTAATAGGAATTCTCTAGACACAAAACCATGCCAGTGGTGGGAAATTCCTCAGTGCTCAGTGTTTGAGCAGGGAGGATGAGGGCACCTGTGCTCCAAATTCTTCTCATCCAACTAAAGTAGGAAGGACACCTTCAGACATAGTAGTTAAAATAGTGTATCACCCTTGTCCTAAACAGGGGCTATCAGTAAATTTACTTGTGCTAGGTGGTAACTAGCCTGGCTGATTTGTAGTCTTGTGATCATTTGGGTTTTCTCCTAAGCCTGGTGTAGCTGTGGTTCCTCCCTTTTGTCAGTAGGCAGCACTGTTACCGTTGGGATTAGTATGATGAACTACAGTGAAGCTAGGTTATGAATATGCATACTTATTCTCTGCCAATCAGTAGGCGTTTTTCTGGCCTCTGAGCATGCTGGGAAATAGTATAAATATTTGGGGAGGTGAAGTGATCAGGGTCCTCCCACCCAGACTTCAGCCTGAGGTGGATGTGTGAGGAACAGCAGCTGTTCTGGGCAGGCCTGAAGCCTAAGGCCTAGCCATGTGCTCTAGACTCTGCAAGGGAGAGCCTGCTTGTTTGTCTGGAGGCATGAGGGAAAGGATGGAGACCTGCGATGAAGTACCAGAAGTTACTCTGCCATTGACCAGGGAACCGTGGAGAGCCTGGGAAAGCATCAAGATGGAATCATCCAGAGAAATCCTGCCCTCCCTTTTTGTGACTTCTTTTTTAGTTGCTATAGGTGACAGCTGTTGCTACCAAAGTGACTGGCGCCCATCTTTTCTACCTTATACACCACCCACCATGCCTAGCAACCTGCACCCTGAGGTGAAATGTCAGCCCTCCCTGTCTCGGGGGGTCGCCATCACGCTTCTGGAGGTTAGGGGGGGGGCGCTAAGTATTTGGCACCCCAACGTTATTTTTGTTGTGGTTGCCACTAACAACGGACTGCAACTACAATGGAGTTTTGTTTTGCTCTGTGGGAATGTGGCAAGTAACATCTGTGTGCCTCAGAGACTGTGTTTTTGTCCACCTGAACCACGTGGGGAAGAACCAGATTGTATTTTTGTTCTTGGGAGAGTGTCAGCCTAGTCTTTTGTTACTTTACGCCAGTGCTGAAGGGGTTAAAACGGACTCCAGAAGAATTTTTGCACTCTGCTGGAAGAAAGAGGTGGGTGCTGAAGTTTCTAGAGAGCTGCCAGACCAATCTCTTGGTAGGGGTTGCCACTCTACTGTGGAGGAGACGGAGTCGCAGCCAAGTGCACAGCCATCTTTGATCCATGTGCTTTAAGACTGCTACAGAGAGAGAGAGAGAAGCATGGTACGTCTCGGAATTTCGACTACTGATTGGAAAGTCATTGCGCCGGGCATCGTCCCTGGCCCTGTAGGGCTGAGAAAAGTCACCGACACCGGAGTGTGCTACATCTCTAGTGGCAACCTGGCACTCTACACGGCGGGAGGCTACAAAACGATTGGGCTGCTGTGTGCAAAATGTTTGGGACTGACTACCAACATCCAGCCCTGGATCACCTACGGGCACTGTGGGGAATCGCTACTGGAGGTAGTCTCGCCAGCTTTACCACTATATGTGTTGCAAGTGGACTGGGGTCAAGTGTGTCGCTATCACTGCTCCAGAACCAACTTCAGTGTTCGCTGCCACGATTACCCTGTCTGCTGGTGTAGCCACTGCTTCAACAAATGTGACCGCTCCAAAGCCAAATACATCAGTACTCGGCTGTGGTCGAGGTCTTCTACATTCCTTGCTGGTTAAAACCCCTGGGGAGAAGACCACTGAGCCGGGTAAGCCTGATGTGAGTGAGGGCAGTGTGCCTGTTGGGAGAGTAAAGCCTGTAGCTAACAAGGGAGTAGAGCTAGGAAAGTCTGCTGATACACTTTCAAAGCCTAACTTACTCCCAGCTAAAGAATTTTCTACAGAGAGTCAGATTCGGATGTTCTGTCTGACTGAATTTCTGAAATGTTTTCTGACACTGTGTCCTTTGGTGAGAAATGGTCTAATAGTGATGCTGAGCAACAGTTTGAGTTTGCAGAGGAAGACATTCATTCACCTGCTTATACCTCCTGTTCTAAGCCTGCGTTGTCTTCATCCACATCTCCTGTTCCATGTCCTGCAAAGTCTTTTACAAATACTGTATATAATAACTGATTTAGGGCACTATTTCAAACAAGAAATTATAGGCAAGGATTATCAGATTGAGGTTTTTAATTAGTCAGTGGTGGTGGAGTTGACAATTAGACATAGAAGGCATAGACAAATATATTAGAGTACTGCTGCGTGTGGAGTGACCCCTCCAGTGATGGGCGTTATGATGGTGGGGCCATGTATCAGGAACTAAAGTACTCACCGAGGCCAAGATGCCGAGAGCGGTTGCCCTTGCGACTCAGCGCCCACTACCCCTGAAGGTGGTACAGGGGGAGGTTGGCACCAAGAGGCACAAGCCACCTGCTGAGTGATGGCTAGGCATGGATCCGGGTGTAGTAGAGTAGAAGCTGCAAGACTGGCTGAGGCTCCAACACTGATGGATAGACAGGCAGCAGGCTGAGGATCAAACACAAGATTAGTCAGGCACAGGCTAGGGGGTCAAACACAGGTGGGCAAGTCCAGGTAGAATGGTCAGGCGTAAGCAGGAGGGTCAAGGCAGGCTGCAGGTCAAGTACTGGTAAACAGAGGTGGAAGTCCGGTATGCAGGCCGATGGTCAAACACAGGAGATGGACGACAATCCGGGTAAACAAGCCAAGGGTCAAGGTTGGAGAAGGTAGAGACGTCAAGACAATCCGGGTCGGCAACTGGTAGGCAAATAGATCAAGCAGGCACAGGTACAAGGACAAGGGAACAGCTGACAGACGAACAAGCGTCTGTTTGGGTGCAGAGGCCTCTCTTTTATAGGCCGGCTGGAGGTCACATGGGGCGTGCGCTAGTGCGCATGCGCGCGCGCCGCTCAGCTGGGCCGCGAGTGCGCGTGCGCCGCCACAACGTCCCTCTGTCTCTTACTATGCGCCGCAGCGCCGGACCTGTGCACCTGCGCACTAGGGCGCGCGGCGGACAAGGTCCCTGATAGTGCCCCCCCCTGAGGGGCGGACTCCGGACGCCCAGGCTATCCATTAGTTCGGGATGTTCCTGCTGGAAAATCTTGATTAGCCTTGGTGCATGGAAATTTCCCGATGGCTCCCAGGAGTTATCCTCCGGCGGATACCCCTTCCATTTCACTAGGTATTGTAGCTGACGGCCCACCTTCCTGCAACCCAGGAGTGATTCCACCTCGAATTCTTCCATACCATCGATTGTGACGGGTGGTGGGGGAGGTTCCTCTCTGTTTGGGAAGGGACTTGGGACCAAAGGTCTTAATAGAGACACATGAAAAACAGGGTGTATCTTGTATGCTTTAGGTAGAGAAAGCTCAAAGGCCACCAGATTCACTGCTTTTTTGACCTCAAATGGCCCAATAAATTTGGGGCCCAATTTCCATGAAGGGCACGAGAGCCTGAGATGAGCCGTTGATAACCACACCTTTTCTCCGACTTTGAAATGAGGGTTCTCCCTCCTTCCCCTGTTGTGATATCTTTCGTATCCCTCTTGAGCCTGTTGCATGGTCTCCTGGAGTTTTTGGAAATTGGCTTGGATAGCCTCTAGTCGCTCTTGTACCGCAGGAACTGGTGATTCGGGAAACGATTTTGGGAGGAATGATGGGTGGAAACCACAATTTGCCCAGAAGGGGGTCTGGTTGGTAGCTGAGTGGGAGGAATTGTTGTACGCAAATTCTGCGTATGCCAGTAGGGAGGACCAGTCGTCTTGTGCAGAGGAGCAGAAGCAGCGTAGATATTGCTCGAGCGTTTGGTTGGTACGCACCGTTTGGCCATTGCTCTGTGGGTGGTAGGCTGAAGAAAGGCAGGCCTTAATTCCTAGGGCTTTGCAGAGTTCCTTCCAGAACTTTGAGGTGAATTGTTAACCTCTGTCAGAGACAATGCTCTTGGGAACCCCGTGAAGCCTGACGACCACTTTAATGAAAATGTTGGCAGTCTCGAGAGCAGAGGGAGTACCAACCATGGGCAGGAAGTGGCCCATTTTAGACAGCCGATCAACCACTACCAGTATGGTGGAAAAGCCTTCTGAGGGGGGTAGTTCCACAATAAAGTCCATTGAAATGTCAGCCCATGGACGTTCCGGGATGGGTAATGGCCTCAATAATCCCCAGGGCTTGGTTTTAGGACCTTTACTTCGTTGGCACTTGACACAAGAAGAGATGTAGGTTCGGCAGTCCTGCCTCCAGCCTGGCCACCAGAAGGTGCGTGAGACAAGTTCGGCTGTCTTTCGGTTTCCGAAGTGGCCTGCCAGTTTGTGGTCATGGAGAGTCTTCAAGACCAAAGGCCTTACTTCTAGAGGTACAAAGATTTTATCTCGAGACCAGAATAGGTCTTCACGTTTCTCTAGGGCAGGCACAATGGGATCCTGGCAATGAGCTGAGGCAGTGAGGAGAGAAGTAGATAGATCTACTGGAGTAAGGAGCAGAAAATTTTGTGGGGCCAAAATGGTGCTTGGTTCCGATACTTGAGAGGACTCCGGGGAGATGCGGGAGAGTGCATCTGCTTTACCGTTTTTAGACCCTGGCCGATAGGAGATGTGGAAGGTAAATCTTGAAAAAAAAAGTGCCCAGCGGGCTTGACGGGGCCTCAACCGTTTGGCGGTACGTAAATATTCGAGGTTTTTATGATCAGTAAAAATAGTAATTGGGTGGGTTGCCCCCTCGAGAAGGTACCTCCATTCTTCTAAAGCAGCCTTAATGGCCAGTAACTCCCGATCACCCACATCGTAATTTCTTTCAGACGGGCTCAATTTCCGGGAGGCGAAGGCCACCGGGTGAAGGAGGGCTTTTGGCCCGTGATGTTGTGAAAGGATGGCACCTGTGGCTGTTTCCGAGGCATCTACTTCTAGTACAAAGGGAAGTAGAGGGTCCGGATGTCGTAGAATGGGAGCAGAGGTGAAGAGGGCCTTTAATTTGATAAAGGCATCCTGGGCTTCCTGGGACCATTGAAAACGGCCGTGCTGTTGAGTTAGGCGGGTGATGGGAGCGACAATAGTAGAGAACCCGATGATGAATCTCCGATAAAAATTAGCAAACCCAATGAAACGTTGGACGGCTTTCTTGTCCTTGGGGGCTGACCATTCTACTGCTAACGGGTAGAATGGGAGCAGAGGTGAAGAGGGCCTTTAATTTGATAAAGGCATCCTGGGCTTCCTGGGACCATTGAAAACGGCCGTGCTGTTGAGTTAGGCGGGTGATGGGAGCGACAATAGTAGAGAACCCGATGATGAATCTCCGATAAAAATTAGCAAATGGGAGCAGAGGTGAAGAGGGCCTTTAATTTGATAAAGGCATCCTGGGCTTCCTGGGACCATTGAAAACGGCCGTGCTGTTGAGTTAGGCGGGTGATGGGAGCGACAATAGTAGAGAACCCGATGATGAATCTCCGATAAAAATTAGCAAACCCAATGAAACGTTGGACGGCTTTCTTGTCCTTGGGGGCTGACCATTCTACTACAGCCTTGACCTTTTGGGGATCCATTGCAGTGCCTTTAGTAGAAATGATAAATCCCAAAAACTGTACAGTAGACTTCTCAAATTCACACTTCTCAGCCTTAAGGTATAGTTGATGGGTTCTAAGGATGGTAAGTACTCTCCTAACGTGCTCCCGATGCAGATCCAGGGTGGTTGAGAAAATGAGGATATCATCCAAGTATACGACCAGGAAGTCGTCCAGGTGCTCCCTAAATATGTCGTTCACCAGGTGTTGAAAGGTGGCTGGAGCATTGCACAGGCCAAATGGCATCACTAAATATTCATAATGGCCAAACCTGGACCTGAAGGCTGTTTTCCACTCGTCCCCTGCGCGGATCCTGACAAGGTTATAGGCGCCCCTCAAGTCAAGCTTGGAAAAAACTTTAGCCGATCGGAAACGTTGGAGGAGCTCAGGAATTAGAGGTAATGGGTACCGGTTTTCTACCGTGATCTTATTAAGCTCCCTATAGTCGATGCAGGGTCGGAGTGACCCATCCTTCTTCCCCACAAAAAAAATGCCAGCCCCGGCCAGAGAGGTAGAGGGCCGAATGAAGCCCTTTTCAAGGTTTTCGTCGATATAGATTCTCAACGCCTTTAATTCAGTTTCAGATAATGGAAATATGCGCCGGAAAGTGATCACAGAGCCAGTAAGTAGTTCAATGGGGCAGTCATAAGCCCGGTGAGGTGGTAGATGGTCGGCCTTTTTTTTATCGAAAACATCCTTGAAGTCTTGATAGACTGGCGGAATGTGCTGGAGGTTCTCTGGTGCCGAGATGACTGCCAAATGGCAGCTCGGAGCTGGGGAGATGCAGTGTTGGTGACAGTAGGGAGAAGAGAAGGAGACCTCCTTCCGGTCCCAATGAATTTGGGGATCATGGGCCTGTAACCAGGGAAGTCCAAGGATGATGGGGAACATCGGGGAGGAAATCAGATCGAACCGTAACAGTTCCTGGTGGCCGGAGTCTGTAGTGGTTAAGATAGGTGGAGTCTCTTGGACTACTGGTCCTGAGTGTGGAAGGGACCCGTCAGCCAAGTGAACCAGTAAAGGTCTTTCTTTATTTAAACAAGGGATATGCCATTCATTGGCGACGGAGATATCCAGGAAACAACTGCAGGCGCCTGAATCAATTACGGCCGGTAGCCGAATCTTCTTTCCCGCCAGCTGTAAGGAGACAGAAAGAGTCACGTAAGCCTGGACAAGATTAATGGTTTGACAGTTCACAGTAGGTTGAGGTGGCAACTTACTAGGCCGGATGGGACAGTTCAGTAGGTAGTGTCCGGAACCCCCGCAGTAGAGGCACAGATTGGATCTGCGTCTGCGCTGTCTTTCTTCCTGGGAAAGCCGGGGGCGAACTAGGTCTAGTTGCATGGGTTCTCCCTCTGGGGCCGGTGTTCCTGAAGAAAAAGAGGGAGCAGGGTATGCAGGCGGAGCCCTTGGGGGTACCCACACCGGTCGGGGATTTAGTAGGCGCTCAGAACGCCGTTCCCGCATACGTCGGTCCAGTTTGGTGGCCAGTTGGATTAACTCCTCCAGGGTTGTAGGGGTCTCAACACGAGCTAATTCATCTTTCAAAGTTTCATTCAGCCCTAACCGATATTGATAACGGAGGGCTGCCTCATTCCAGGTAGTGTCGGCCGACCATTTACGGAATTCCGCTGTGTAGTCCTCCACTAGTCTTTTACCCTGGGAGAGGGTATGTAGGGTGGCTTCAGCTGTGGCAGAACGTTGGGGGTCGTCATGAAGTTGGCCCATTGCTTCAAAGAAGGAGTCTACGGTGTTTAACAGGGGGTTCCTCTGCTCCATGAGGCCGTGGGCCCAGGTCTGGGGTTCCTCTGATAGCAGTGACATGATGAATCCTACTTTTACAATCTCTGAAGAGAAGGTTCGGGGCTGTAAGGCAAGGTATAAGGTGCAGGCGTTTTTGAAGGACCTGAACTTCCTGCGATCGCCTGAAAATCGCTCAGGTATTGGTACCTTGGGTTCAGGTACAGCTATCATCATGGCAGGTGGAGCTTGGGCTGGTGGCGCAGAACTTCCACTGGCTGATCCAGGAGCTGGGCTTGCTGGAAGGGAGGCAGCTGCCAACTGTTGGAGGCGGCTGTCCACTTGTACATAGCCTTCTTGTAGTTTTTGTACGGCTTCCATGAGGGCAGATACCTGCTGGCATAGCATCTCCAGAGGAGATCCCGCTCTGTTGGCCTCTGTCATGGCTGGTTCGTACTATCAGGAACTAAAGTACTCACCGAGGCCAAGATGCCGAGAGCGGTTGCCCTTGCGACTCAGCGCCCACTACCCCTGAAGGTGGTACAGGGGGAGGTTGGCACCAAGAGGCACAAGCCACCTGCTGAGTGATGGCTAGGCGTGGATCCGGGTGTAGTAGAGTAGAAGCTGCAAGACTGGCTGAGGCTCCAACACTGATGGATAGACAGGCAGCAGGCTGAGGATCAAACACAAGATTAGTCAGGCACAGGCTAGGGGGTCAAACACAGGTGGGCAAGTCCAGGTAGAATGGTCAGGCGTAAGCAGGAGGGTCAAGGCAGGCTGCAGGTCAAGTACTGGTAAACAGAGGTGGAAGTCCGGTATGCAGGCCGAGGGTCAAACACAGGAGATGGATGACAATCCGGGTAAACAAGCCAAGGGTCAAGGTTGGAGAAGGTAGAGACGTCAAGACAATCCGGGTCGGCAACTGGTAGGCAAATAGATCAAGCAGGCACAGGTACAAGGACAAGGGAACAGCTGACAGACGAACAAGCGTCTGTTTGGGTGCAGAGGCCTCTCTTTTATAGGCCGGCTGGAGGTCACATGGGGCGTGCGCTAGTGCGCATGCGCGCGCGCCGCTCAGCTGGGCCGCGAGTGCGCGTGCGCCGCCACAACGTCCCTCTGTCTCTTACTATGCGCCGCAGCGCCGGACCTGTGCTCCTGCGCACTAGGGCGCGCGGCGGACAAGGTCCCTGATACCATGGAAGTGATGCCACAGAGGTTATAAATGTCCTTTAATGGAGCTGCTCAATGATAATTCTGTCAAAAAGCTCCTAAAAATCAGGATACATTCATTTGAGAACATTTAGATCCTGCTGCATGTGACTCTCCAATCATACATTCACAAAGTGACAGTTCAATAGAGATACAATTAGCCCTAAGCCAACTAACATTTGAGGATCTCTAGAGCCTTGAGAACCAACTGCTATGATAATGGTGAGGAGACAGACTTGCTGTCAGAGAATAATAGCATTGGTGCCCATTGTCCAGACTCATGAGAGGAGAGTATTATAGGAAAGATTAATGCCTGTCCTTCTCTAATATGGCAGTGTCCCAAGCTGCTGTTTTTCAGTTTGCTACCAACATTCCAAAACTAGAACACAAACTAGCTAGGAGCAAAGGCAGAAACATTCACACCAGTACAACTAATGCTCATGTACATACTCATACAGCTAATGCTTATGGACATACTTGTGCAGTTAATACTCATGCACATGTGCTAGTACACAGACAACTTTGGCCAGTAAACAGTGTGCACTGACACGTACACACACACCTGTGTGTGCCAGCGTGAATTGGCCCGCACATCTGGGCAATTTGGTGCACGCCCAATCCCAGGAATGACATCAAGCTGACAGATTTGTGTGTGTGCCAATCGCTGGATGTTGTTCTGCTTCCCGCAAGCTGTATTCCTGAGTCCCTGACTTTGCTTTGTGGATTCTGGACTCTGACCCTGACTTGCCTCTGAATATGCTTTGCTGTCTTCCAGGTATCGAGCTCTGCTTGTTGCTTGACGTGTACTCTGCTCCTGACCCCGGTTTGGCTACGGACTACATCCTTGCTGTCCATCGGTGCCGACCTTGGCTTTACCTCTGACCATGACCTTGATCCGAGCTTCCAAAATCCTGTTTCCAGGTGCCATCCTGCGGACCACCATCCTCGGTCCTTTTCTGGTGTGTGTTCATTGCTGCTGGCTACAGTCCGGAGACTACTGCTACCTGATTACCGGCACCCATGCTACTTTGTGCCCTGCACCCATCTCCACTCTCAGAGGTACTCAGACCATAGCCGCAAGGGGAAGCCCCCTCGTCACTATGGCTTTCAACCAGGGTGTGTGACAGGTACTCTTCACACTATAGTATATAGTCAGGCAAACCTTCATTCCAAAAGCTATTGGTGTTCATCCTCATTAGCTTGGGTTTTGTTATAAGGGCAGCTCACTCCAAAATCTGTCTGACAATTGCAGCATTTGAAGTTTGTAGTTGCAACACTTATATGATCCTAGACTGACCTTGTTGATCATGCTTGCCTTGACCTCAGTTTAACTTCATCTTCCCATATATTGCTGTGACTTCTGACTTCAGTTCTATTCCTGTCAGGGCTGGGTTCAGTCCTTCCTTCTCTGAGCTGGCTGCTTGATTTTTTTTTTTTCAAGTTTGTTTGCACCCCCCCCCAAAATAAATTTCAGCACCAGCCGCCACTGAACCCCTGGTGATAACTCTGTCTACAATTCTGCCTAATTTCTCAACACTATGTAAATTTGAGCCAGTTTTGGTGGATGCAATTTAACCTGCCAGCATGTTTCCGATTGTGAGAGAATACTACAACACCAAGATGAGACCCATGCAAAAATGGGCAGAGGATATAAACGCAGATGGTAGAACTCAAACACCAGAGCTGCAAGGCGAGATTGCTAGCCTTACTTTCTGCATACTATTCTGTGCTTTAGTTCTGTTGATCCAGGACCACCACCCTTTAGCTTTTACCTGACACATATTCAGCCTTTAAAATTTCCTGCATAAGTTCCCCAGGTGGCCCAAATATTGAACCAGACATATGAACTTTACCAGAAACATGGTTGCTAAAGATGAAGAGTTGTACAACCCTGGTTAGTCTGAGCCTATGCCTACACAGCCATTATCATGACTCGTGAAACAGTTCAGGCCCTCATTTGATCCACGATGAAACACATAATAGTTGGTATTACAAGAGATGCTTTGCACTATGTGGTCCTTTAAGTTCTCTCTACACCTTCTAGCTCTTATATCAGCCATGAGTGCCACCAGCCTGCCACATTTACAAATTACATAGTATTGAAAAGAGCTAGCAGGAACATTCACAACTTTGTTTGTAAAAAGTAAACACACCAGTACAGAAATTCAGATAATTCACATGCTTTTAACACGGTCGGCAGTGCAACCTACTGCTGCTATTTTCACAACTCCACCAGGCCAGTCTGTGTTTGGACTCACTGTCCTGCAAACACCCACAGCCACCCACACCCCGTTTTCAGTGTTTTGCAGCTCTGCCCTGGGCCAGAAGAATTAACTAATAACCGCTATTCCTTTCAAGATAAGACTTTTTCTAAAATATCAAGTGAAAGTCATCTCGAAGGAGTGCGGTAAGCTGACACCCTGCTTATCTACTGTGAGCCTGGATTCTACTTTTACATGAACAGCTTAAAAAGTGTTTGCTGAAGCCATGGATAAATCCATTGATGAACCTGCACACTGCAAGAACGTTTGAAAGCTAATACTGTAGGAACTACTGTAATTGTAAATAACACAAGGGTGCCAGATGACTGTTTTTGTAAGGAGAAAATAGATTTCCTCTGGAAAGTGTAAACTAATTCTGCAGCAAACAAGTTTTTTTTTTAGTTAAGGTTTTTGCTATAGTTTCAGTAAGCAAACTTTTTCCTGAAGATGATCCATTGTTCAGAACGCAATAAGTCAACACATTAATGTCATGTAAACCCATGTGAACCACTGGATACTGTGGACTCTCCCTCTGTGGGGCAAAGGAGGCATGAGGAAGTTACAGAACATAAGTACCATCTACATGGATCAATAATAGAGGCGTGAATGCAATAATATTAAAGTGGCTTGGACACGCAATACATGTGCAAATTTCTGGCGGCATGTAATACACACTGAAGTAGTCAGAAACACAAGTGTCATATAAACAGTCTCTTGCTATCTCTCATAATGTGTTATAATACGGCAGCAGTCTTCACCAGTCTTTTGAAACATGGTAGTGATCTCTAGCAGTTTCTTGTAGCATTTCAGCAGCATCTAATAGCCTCTTGTCAGGAACCAGGAATAAGACTGAGACAGAAATACAGTAAAAAACACATCTTTTGATGTAATGGTAAAAATGGTACAGCTAATGCCAAAGCTCCCATCTGTCCCTGATTTGGAACAAAGTCCCTCTTTCCTGCTCATTTTTCCCTCATTTTAGTCTATTCTATATAGCTGTATATAAAAATGCACTTTTTATGTTTCAAGAAGTGTTTCCCAGTGCTAAACCTTTCATCCAATTTCCAAATTGCTGCATTTGTACATTTTAAAAGCCAATATAAAGGAATAGCAGTGGTTTAACTAATCTTTTTTTGTATAATTCTCCTTTAAGGGGGTGTAGCAGGGGGTGTGTTCTATGCCTACATATTTTTGCTAATAGGTGTTCCTCGTTCCCATCTCAAGAAGTTGGGAGGTATGGCCAATGCGGGTAGTCAGACAAGTCAGTAATCAGGAAACCAGAGATCAGCATGGTTGGAGGCAGAAGAACAGGATCAGGAACCAGAAGGGATGTCAGCCGGGCAAAATCTTTCACAGGAACACAGCAGAGAATCTCCAGATATGTTGACCAAGGTGAAGGCAGGAAAAAAGGAATGAACAAGGCAGTTTAAAAAAACAGAAGGAGCTGGCTGTAGATGGGACTGACGAGCAGGTAATGATCACCAGGTGAGCCACTGTGGAAACCATGACAGCTGAGCAGCCTGAGCACAGAGAAGAGAGCTGCTGAGAGCCCAGCCCTGACTGTACCCCCTCCACAATGACCCCTCCCCCTCGGAGGGGCACCAGGTTTGAGGGGAAAACGTCTATGGAAAGCACAGAGGAGGACAGGAGCATGTATATCCAAAGATGAGACCCAAGAGTGTTCCTCTGGACCATACCCTTTCCAATGAACAAGGTACTGTATGTGCCTACGGGAGTCAATGATAGATTGTATCTCATACTCCTTATGGTTCTCAACCTGAACCGGGAGAGGATGTGGTATTGAGGTGGTGAAGCAGTTGCACACCAAAATACGCACGTTGGAAGGAAGATCTAAAGCGTAGGCTACTGGGTTGATCCTACAGAGAACACGGAAAGGCCCAATATACTGTGGTGCCAGTTTCAATGAGGGAACACAGAGTCGGAGGTTACAAGATGACAGCCAGACCCCCCTCCCCAACTTGGTAGGAAGGAAGGTGCAGGTAGGCTTTGGCGGTCAGCATGGAGTCTGTACCTATCACTGGCACATCGCAAGGACTGTTGGACCTGCACCAAGTGGAACGGAGATCACATGGATGCTCCTCTAATGCAGAAATTATTTGAGGAACAAAGTGACATTGAGAACCGGTCAACCACCATAAGAATAACTGTGTTGCCCTGTGAGTTGGCTAACTCCACAATAAAATCCATAGACATGTCGGATTCAGACTTCCTAAGTCGGGATGACGCACTGCCTGGACTGATCCTGGTGACGTCAGCGGAGAGCAGACTTTCGACCGCTGAAAACAGGTCACAGAAGTGCAAAACTAATTGCACTCCTGTGACCCATAGAAGAAGCCCAGCCTAAAAAGTTCAGGCTGGACTACCAATCTCGTAATTGCATTCAACAGGAGACAATTTCTTAGAAAAGTAGCCACAAGGATGCATATCACTCTCAGAAGTAGGACGTTGAGACAGGAGGGCGCCTACTCCAGTCTCAGTCGCATCAACCTCAAGAATGAAGGGTAACGTTGGATCAGGATGTGCCAACACAGGAGCTGAAAGGAAGGCAGCTTTGAGAGACTCAAAGGCTTTAAGGGAATACAGAGACCAATTCTGTGGGTTGCTGTCCTTCCTGGTCATAACAGTCAGGGAGATTGACCAAAGAGAAATTATGAATACATTTCCGATAATAATTGGCAAAGTAAAGAAAACATTGTAGTGGACGTAGACCTACGTGTCAAGGCCACTGTAGAACTGAAGATAGATTCTCTGGGTCCATCGAAAAACCGGCAGTAGAAATTACATAACCCAGAAATGTAAACTCTTCTTAATGGATTTTGCACTTTTTCAACTTACAATATAGGTTATTATCTCTCAACCGCTGTAGCACATGGGAGACATCTGTGGTGGCTCTCTAGGGATTTAAAATATATGAAAATATCGTCGGGATAAACCGCCACACTATACTGCAACATATCTCAGAGGACATCATTGATGAATTCCTGAAAAACCGCAGGAGCGTTGCAGAGACCAAACGGCATTATGAGGTATTCGTAATGTTCAGTCCTAGTATTAAACGCAGTTTTCCATTTGTCGCCATTTTTAATCCTCACAATTTTGTATGCCCCTCTCAAATCGAGCTTAGTGAAAACCATTGCTCCCTTGAGGCAGTCAAATAATTCCGTAAACATGGGATACATGGTTGAGCATTAGTATTTTTATCTATATACAAGGCGATGGCATACAAAAAAGATTAATTCATATATATACATGCACGCATCTGAAATCGCTTAGTATCCCATGGAAGCCAAATGCTTATTGGGTAATGGATACAAATGGGTTATAGGATACAAATGAATCACAGTTGAGGTCAAGCTATGTGTTGGGAACACGATGACATTGATAGGCTTGACACGTTTCATGGGCAGTTGCCACTCATCACGAGCAAAGACATAGCATGTCTGAAAAAAAAAAAAAAGAAAAAAGGTACCAAATAGGATCTAATGTTTTGCCCAGATAGTAAGAAAGAAGACATGGGCAAGGGAAAACATGGGTGTATCTCCCTGGAATATTTCTGTATAAATTGTTCTAAATAAGCAGTGCTGCAAGTCAGGATCTGCGAGGCAAGTCTATCCTGGGCGCTGAGGGAATGAACAAGCAAGCAAGTGCACCGACAAGGAGCACCCTCCAAACGTAATAGGCAAGGGTGAAATAATTCAAATATGTCTGTAAAGAAAATTATATTGGACCAATATGTGTGAATAGTACCAGTATATACATACAGTATTCATGAACTATAAACCAACACCCATTATTGCCTAAAAAGTGAAAAGCGTAGTAGATACAAAGTGAAGGTATCATATCACATAAAGCGAAAATATGTATTGAAAAGAGCTAGCAGGAACATTCCCAACTTTGTTTGTAAAAAGTAAACACACCAGTACCGAAATTCAGATAATTCACATGCTTTTAACACGGCCGGCAGTGCAATAAAGCGAAAATAAAGCGAAAATAAAATAAAAAGTAAAAAAAAAAAAAAAAAATTGCATGAAAATCATGCAATACCCCAAAGGGGAAAGGGTGAAAAACAAAGAGGTGTGCAGTCTTGGTGATAGAGGAAATCACAGGTGACATTGCACAGAGACATGTTCTTTTGACATGATGTGCAAGTGTGAGGAGAAAACCCAGAGTGTGAACAAGACTCCCAGTGGGGGTATAAGTAACACCTGACACTCCCTGGGCTCCTCCCATACATAAGCATGGATAATAAAAGGGTATACCCAGCCACGAGGGGGCATGGTATAAAGTTTAAGGTCAACTGCTCAAACATACCACCGATGTGGAGGCAAAATATGGGCTTGACCTTTGTCAAAGGCATCGCCAAATTCGTGGTACTCCTCTTGCAATGAGAAGAGTGAAGATGTGCTCAGGACCTTAACCACTTTCTGAAAACATGTTTTGCTACATTGTGGTGACCAGGAAGAACATCAGCACTTTAACCAAGGATAACCAATGACCACTGGGTAATGAGGTGAGGAAATAACTTGAATTTGGATTATCTCATGGTGAAAATCCCCTACGGCCATGGTCAACAAAGCAGTCTCATGAATCACATGGGCAGACTGTAAAGGTCATCAATAGCCTCAATGGCAAGTGGAGTGGCACGAAGCTGCAGAGGAATCGAGTGCTCAGACACAATGGCACTATCTTTGAACAGGCCTGCAGTTCCAGGGTCGATTAGAGCCTGTGTATCAATGGATGACTCAGACCAAGAAAGGGTAACTGGAACTAGAGGCTTATCCTTCAGGATAACTGGGGATGTGACAACACCACCTAAGATCTGTCCCCTACAGGACCTCAAGGTGCGGGCGTTTTTCCCGAACGAGTAGGACAAGACTTCAAAAAGCTAGCTGCCTGGCCGCAATAAAGGCACAATCTCTCCCTCCTCCTAAAGGCCCTCTCCTCCACAGAGAGACATGTGAAGTCCAACTGCATGGGTTCTACTTCACTGGCAGGCTCGGTACCAGGAGGTATGAGAGGTGAGGGAGGCAAGGGTGGGAATGCAAAGCTCGGAGACAAAAGTTACAGAAGGCTTCCGCAAGCGCTCCTAAACCACCTACAGCAAAATGATGGCCGAGCGGTGGTTCTGTTATCCTGACTGGACATCATATGACGTCTTTGAGGATAACAGCCAGCGCACGCCTACGAGGGCACGCAGCGCACGATCGGTGGTGTGCAGTGTCAGTCTGACACACCGCAACACCGATCTCAGTAAAGAGTCTCTGACGGAGACTCTTTACCATGTGATCAGATGTGTCCAATCACAGCTGATCACAGTGTAAACAGGAAGAGCTGTGTATTGGCTTTTCCTCACTGGCGTCTGACAGACTCGAGTAAAGGAGAACCGATCGGCTGCTCTCCTGACGGGGGGGTCTGCGCTGATTATCAGCACAGCCCCCCCCCCCCAAGGATACCCACCCAGGACCAACAGGGATGCCACCAGAACCATCAGGGATGGCCACCACTAATGACCACCAGGTATGCCACCCATGGCCATCAGGGAGGCCAACCTGTGCCCAAAAATTGTACCAATCAGTGCCCACAGATGATGCCACACAGGTGGCATCAGTAATGCCTGCCAGTGCCTCCTTTACAGTGATGCCCATCAGTGCCATCTATCAGTGTCCATCAGTGCCGCCTATCAGTGCCACCTATAAGTGCCCATAAGTGCCGCCTTTCAGTGCCCATCAGTGTCGCCTATCAGTGCACATATCGGTGCCACCTATCAGTGCCGTCTATCAGTGCCCATCAGTGCTGCATATTAGTGCCCATCAGTGCCATCTCATCAGTGCCTCCTTATCAGTGCCCGTCAGTGCAGCCTGATCAGTACCGTCAGTGAAGGAGAAAACGTACTTATTTACAAAATTTTATAACAGAAACAAAGAAAAACTTTTTTTTTATTTGTTTAGCAAAAAATAAAAACCCCAGAGGTAATCAAATACCACCAAAAGAAAGCTCTATTTGTGGGAACAAAATGATAAAAATTTTGTTTGGGTACAGTGTTACATGACCGCGCAATTGTCATTCAAAGTGCGACAGCGCTGAAAGCTGAAAATTGGCTTGGGCAGGAAGGGGGCAAAGTGCCTGGTATTGAAGTGGTTAAAGGAAGGTCTCTCTCAGAGTCTGGGGTCAATGAGAATGGCAAATGTGATTTTTACCTTCTCCAGAGCCGTAGGTATGTCTTGGGCTGCTATCTCATCTTTAATGCTATCCGAGAGACCATGAAAAAAAGCAGCCACGAGGGCCTCATTGTTCCAAGCAACCTCTGCTGCCAGAGTGTGGAATTCAATGGTGTAATCGGCAACAGTTCTTGTACTCTGGGTGATGGACATGAGGCTCTTGGCAGCAGAAGTGGTGCGAGCGGGAATGTCAAATACCGTCTTAAAGGAAGCCACAAACTCAGGGTAAGTCAGGACAATGGGTTTTTGCGTCTCCCATAGAGGGTTTGCCCAGGCCAAGGCTCTATCAGAAAGCAAAGAAATAATGAAGCCTACTTTGCCTCTGTCCATGGGGAATGCCTGGGGCAGCATCTCAGTATATCCCAACCTGGTTGAGAAAACCTCTGCGTCAGTGGCGGCCCGTTCATACAGTGCGCATGGGCGCCGCCTCCCCTGTCCATGCGTCCAGCCCCTTGATCTACATATCAGTGGCTCTGGGACCATGGATTCCAATGCGGTGGGGTTTTATTTTTGAAGCACCCGATTAGAGCCAGAGGCTCTAATAGGCTTAAAAAAAGGGTCGGCTCGGAGCCCAGAGAATTGCGCTCAGAACCCACCCAGTTGTGTGACGATAAGTGAATGAATTTTCAAATATTATCACACCAAAGTTCCTCCCCGCCAATCAGGAGGCAGGTCTGTGAGACTTGTTTTCCAATTGTAATGAGATTAAGTAGAAAAGAGGAATCAAAAATAAACACCACATCAAAATTTATAGATTAAGAAACGAAGGGCTAGAGGTCACAAACCTCAGGACTTTAAAGGTGTTTATTAGTATATATTAGAAATGTAAATACACTGATAGCATTCTAATATAATATTAAAAATTAAAGGACAAAATTTCATTTGGAATTTTGTTCTATTAAGAAAAAACAACATACGATAATGAAACAAGCATATATAAGTATCAATGAGGAATCAGGTGTGGCATTTAAAATGTCTGTGATTGAAAAGCAAAGCAAAGCAAAAATAAATTACCTTTAATGAATCAATGTAATTGAATCAATTGTATATTGATGCATCACTCCCATATTGGTGGTACATCTTGCTAAATAGGATATGAAAATACTACTGAGAAAGAAAACAAGCCAGTCATGAGCTCTGAAGGACCTCAAATATGGTCAAATGAGGCCAAAAAACATAACAGACCAATCTTGATACTTTCCAGACCAAGAACTTGAAAAATAGGTAAAAATCAAAACTAAATATGGAGCAATAATTCCTAAATTGTCAGTTTTAGATGGCAAAACGCCATCTAGTATGTCATAGATTATGTAATGAAATATTTTTACCAGTAGCACATCCAGCTCAAGGCATAGAAAGTAACCGGGAGAGATGTTACTCTCTACCTGCTTCTCAGTGTTTCGGACAGAAAATGACGGAGAAAATACCAGATTTATTGCCTTAACCGGCGCAGCGACGTCTGACGTCATCGCCGTGTTGTGGACATTAGAGAGAATGCCAGCGTGCATGCGCCAAGGTTATAGTGGCGGCGACGTAGATGACGCAAATTGCGTACATTCTAAGGCGGCCATTTTAGAAAATATTTTGCCCATACTAGATGGAGAGCGGGACAAGGCCAATGATTAGTGTCAAAAGGTGAACACAGTGTAAATCCGCATATCAATTGGAACCAAACATTGCACAAACAAGGCTAACAAAACAAAGAACCGAGGGGTGAAGCAAGCGGACTGACTCAAAAAGGCACAGATGGATCAGAACATTGATTAAAAGACGATCCATGTGTGCCCTGGGCGTCCGTACATACCGAGTGGGGAAGCAATATACACAGAAAGACAATTATGTAAACGATATGCACATAAGGTCAAATGGTAAAGCAGTAAAACTGCTAAATTAAATGGGTAAAGTATAGGAATATTATTAAAAATATTGACCCGATTAGGGTCTGGTAAAAATAACTTTGAAAAATAGATAAATTAATTGATTAGCAGTACTTAGGGAAGGTTCATTAAGCAGCCCATAGTCGAGAATCATGTATGTATATATACAATCATTACAGTGCAATTTTATAATAGAATAATGCAATAAGACATTAATATAGAGTACCTTCAAAGATTAAGTTCTGAAAAAAAAAATATGTATATATTCGCAAAATTTTCTTCTACAAAAATGGCTTAAAGCGTCATTTAGCCCTGGATATTTAAGAGCACATAGATCCGAGATCCACCTGGTCTTGCGCTGCAATAGAATCTTGTCATAATCTCCCACTCTTTCATTCGGGGGACATGTTGGAGGGCGAAAAAATGCATCTTGGTGTCATCAAAATAATGGCAAAGGCCTAGATGGCGACTAATAGGCGTCTCCATCTTTTTCTTTAATACTAGGGAAACATGGTCCCTGATCCGATGGAAAAGGGGGCGTTTAGTTTTCCCCACATAGAATGCTTTACATTCACACGTCATTAGGTACACCACCCCAATGGACTGACATGTAGCCAAAAACTTGGGAGAATACATGCGTCCACTGGGGAGGACCACATCCCTCAATGCATGAATGTACCTGCAATATCCACATTTGTGACATGGTCTTGTTCCTTTGGTATTCACAGTGTTTGTAGAGGAGGGAGCATAATGACTGTGCACAATGTTGTCCCTAATTGAACACGATCTTTTGTATGTGATCTCTGGGTAGTCCTTTAAATGTTTAGAGACACTTGGATCCCCCATCAGGAGGTACCAGTGTCTCAGCATTAGATCATATACCTGTTGGTGCTGTCCAGAGAACCTAGTGATCATCCTAAACTCAGTGCTGTATTTACGGATTTTTTGACCATGAATAAAATAGGATTGATCCTCTTTCTTGGCTCTAGCATAAGCTTTTTTTAAGCATTTATTGCTATAACCATGTAATAGTAGACGATTTTGCAAGGCTTTGGCCTCTTGTTCCAACTGGGCATTCTCAGTACAATTCCTCCTAAGTCTAAGGTATTGCCCGAAGGGTACATTGGCTATAAGGGAGGCGGGATGGGAACTAGTGGCATGTAAAAGAGAGTTCCCCGCGGAGAGTTTGAGATATAGAGTAGTTCCAATCAACCCTTCCAAGTTGACAAAAATTTGAATAGCTAAAAAAGTCAGTCTTTGCTGGCTGACTTCAATGGTAAAAGTGAGATTGTACCGGTTTGACTTGAGACTGTCAAAAAAAAAAAAAAATCCTTTTTGCTGCCTGTCCAAATAAAAAAAATATTGTCGATATATCGTCTCCAGATTGGTATCTGTTCAAGGAAAGTTTGCATATCCTCCCTAAAAAATAAATCACGCTCCCACCCCCCCAGACACAGGTTCGCATATGAGGGAGCACATTTGGTCCCCATAGCTACCCCCTGTATCTGGAGGTAGTGGGAGCGTCCAAACAGAAAAATGTTGTTGGTTAGAATAAAACGCAGGAGATCCAGAATAAATCTATTGTCACTTTTTCCAGAGCCACTAGTGTGTACAAGGCTTTAGTCTGCTCTGAGTGGAGACTGGCAGTCACTCCTCTCCACTCCTTCAGCCCTAACTAGAGCACCTTGCAGTGGAGGGGGTGGGAGCGGCTGGCTCTGGCTCTCAGTCACAAGCTGAATGGCGGAGCCAGCTGTCAATCAGGCATTAAGGTGGATTCCAACAATATTTTTGGAATGCTTCCTGAGCCTGAAGCGGTGATAGCCTGGTATTAGCTGACTCTGGGCCACAGAAGCACTCCTGTGTACTTAGCGTTGCCACCTAGGATGACTCTTTAACCACTTGCCGTCCGCCCTATTGTAAAAAGACGTCGGCAAAGTGGTTTTAAAATCCTGACCGCATGTCATATGACGTCCACAGGATTTTGACGTGATCAGCCGTGTCCAATCATGGCTGATCACAGTGTAAATAGGAAGAGCTGGTGATCGGCTTTTCCTCACTCACGGCTGTCAGACGCGAGTAGAGGAGAGCCGATCGGCTGCTCCTCTGACAGGGGGGTCTGTGCTGATTAATTATGAGCGCAGCCCCCCCCCCCCCCGAGGATGCCCACACTGGACCACCAGGGACGCCACCAGACTACCAGGGATGCCCAGCACCAGGTATGTCACCCTAGACCACCAGGGATGACACACAGTGCCCACAATGGATTCCAATCAGTGCCCACAATGGATACCAATCAGTGCCCACAATGGGCATCACTGATTGGCATGCATTATTGTTTGGCACTGAATGGCATCCATCAGTACAAAACAAAGCCTATCCGTGCCACCTATCAGTGCCTATCCGTGCCACCTATCAGTGCCCATCTGTGCCACCTATCAGTGCCCATCCATGCCGCCTATCAGTGCCCATCCATGCTCATACGCGCCGCCTATGCATGCCCATCTGTGCCGCCTATCCATGCCCATCCATGCCAATCCATGCCAGCTATCAGTGCCAATTTGTGCCACCTATCAGTGCCCATCCGTGTCGCCCATCAGTGCTGCCTATCAGTGCCGCCTATCAGTGCCACATATCAGTGCCCATCAATGCCAACTCATCAGTGCCACTTCATCGTGCCCATCAGTGCCGCCTTAGTGCCCGTCAGTGCAGCCCCATCAGTGCCCATCAGTGAAGGAGAAAACTTTGAAACTGAAACAAAAAAAAACATATTTTTTATTTGTTTGGCAAAAAATAAAAACCATAGAGGTGATCAAATACCACCAAAAGAAAGCTCTATTTTTGGGAAAAAAATTATAACAATTTAATTTGGGTACAGTGTAGCATGACCGCGCAATTGTCATTCAACGTGCGACAGCGCTGAAAGCTCAAAATTGGTCTGGGCAGGAAGGTGTTTAAGTGCCCTGTATTGAAGTGGTTAAACACAAACACATAGGAATTACACATGTTCTGAAGCTAAGGCTCTGTTCACATCTCCACATTCTGAATCGTGGGCGGAATCGGAATTGACAAGACAATACAAGAGCTTCTTTTGGGCGACAGGCGTCCCACGATTCTGTTTGCACGATTTTACCGTATTAGGTTGCAAGACGAATTGCAGCAAGATCGTGCCGCGATTGGGGTGCTATTGGAAGTGACAGGGGGGGTGTGGGTGTTTGCTGCCCCCACACAAAAAAACATGAGCCGCCACTGATTATGTGTTTGGTTTTAGAGGGATGAGGTGACAACCCTATGTGTACTCCTGTGACCCACAAGAGAAGTATGACCAATACTTCTCTGTTTTAACAAAAATGCATTTAGTTAAACTTTCGCTGGAGTTGAACAACAAATAAATATTTTTTTCTGTACAAGTCATCTATGATAGTTTAGATATAGTGCCCCCCTCCCCCCATCACTTCCTTCCCGTCTAAGATACACACAGTGCAGCGGCCAGCAGCAGACTCGCTTTTCCTGCGGAACTCGGAGCGCACACTCATTGTTTCCGGGGGAAGGAGATCAGGACGGAGCCGGCGCTGTCATGGCTGCCTGACAACCGCACGGTGGAGCTGGATTGAGAGTGTCCTGAGCATTGTAGCGAAGCTGAAAGGTACAGAGGTGCTGGGGGCTCAGAGCTCTAGTCTTGGCTGTAAGGAGGAGTGAGTGCGGGCAGACGTAGAGGGGTGACCGGGAAGAGGGGGATACCGAGGCCTGAGGAGCGGGCCCGGCCCTCCAGTGGTGAGTACATGAGAGGTTCGGGGCCTGTCCTCCTCACAGAGGCTGGAAGGGCCCGGGACACAGCACAGTGTAATGGTGAGTGACGGCACTTGTACTGGGAGCTTTCCTGTACAGGACAGGGGGAAGCTCGGCTGTACTTTACACACCAGCCTTGTTGCTGCTTGTGTCAGCCCTTCCCCCCGGGACACTTTATTACTGCACAAGGCTCTTCCTCTACCCTAATATGTCCATTGTGTGTGTGCTTCTATCATCTATGGATCTTCTCTATCCATGGCACAGTGTAGCAATTCAGCTGGACTTGTTCTGTGACAATGAAGACATTTTACCACTCAGCTTCTTCAGCTCCTAATGAGTATCAGGAACATACTGCAGGTGGCTGTGAATGCTTATGTTCCTGACACTCCTTTTGACTAAGGCTACTTTCACACTGAGGCGTCGGCGGTAAAGCGCTGCTAGTTTTAGCAGCGCTTTACTGTCGTTTTAGCGGCGCTATTCGGGCGCTAGCGGGGTGCTTTTATCCCCCACTAGTGGCCGAAAAAGGGTTAAAACCGCCTGCAAATCGCTGCTGCCCCATTTGATTTCAATGGGCAGGGGCGCTTTAGGAGCGGCCTAACACCGCTCCTACAGAGCTGCAAAGATGCTGCTTGCAGGACTTTTTTTTTTTTTTTTTTACCGTCCTGCAAGCGTACCGCCCCAGTGTAAAAGCACTCAGGCTTTCACGCTGGAGAGGCTCTTTACAGGTGCTATGCAGGCGCTATTTTTAGCGCCTGTAAAGCACCTCAGTGTGAGAGTAGCCTAAAGAAGCTCATTGATTAACACTTCTGCTTTGCAGCACTGGGGGTCATTGGTTCCAATCCCAGCCAGCATATTGCCTACATGGAGTTTGCATGCTCCTACCTGTGTTTGTGTGGGCTTCCCCCAGGTATTCAGGTTTTAGCTCACACTAAAACACACATGCCGGTAGGTCAAGGTTGTAATTCCTGCCTACTATAGCTATTCCTCAAAATGCCCTGTGACCTTCCTACTACCCTGTGTAAAAAAAATAAAAATAAAAAAAGTGTACCTTTTTTTTCAGCTCACTCTGGTTGGGTCATGTGATCCTGGGCTCCCCTGTGTCCAAGAGGCTTTAACAATGGCTGGGAATGCCTGGAGCGGTGACCTCACCCATAGCCTCCCATGTCCCAGCTTTTGTCGGCACTCTCTCATCTCACCTGCAGCCAGCTGCTCACTGACGGGAGCCAGAGCTGGCTGAAAAAAGGTAAATGTACACACATTTTGAAGAATAGTTATGGTTAGGCAGGAATTCCATATTAAAGCACCACTAAGCCCAGATTCACACTGCTGTGGGTTAGAAATCGTGCAAGTTCGACTGAACTCGCACAATTTCAAACTGGCAATGCAGCCTAACTTTGGGGGGGGGGGGGGGGTGATTTGACAGACCTATGTGTGGGTTCATGCACAGATGTCTATTCAAATCGCCCCCGAAGTCGCCACGCTAAAAGTAGTACAGGAACTACTTTTGGGAATCTCTGCCATTGCCAGCAATAGCGGCCGACATGTCAAATCGGCCCAATGTGAATGTGGGTTAAGTTATATCCTTATTCTCTAAAATAATCTATAGAGATCTTCTGCCCAGTGGCCCTGTAATCTATTTTTTTTTTCTGTTTCTTAAAGCGGTAGTAAACCGCAAAAAAATCTCTTTCCTGCAAGTTAAGAGCATAATGTGGTAGTATGCATCGCACTACCACATTATGAAAGTCTTACCTGAAAACAATGCTTTCCAGCACAGCGCTGTTATGGTTCTCCTGGGTCTTCCATCTTCACCTGGTTTTCCTTCCGGGTTTGCGGACGGCCACCGTTTGGCTCACTGAGCCTTCATGACATCACTCCCGTGCATGCATGTGGGAGTCACAGCTGCGGCACAGCTATCTTCATGGATGGCACGTCATCCTTTGAGAGCACAGTGCACATGTGACAATGACATCACAAGTGCTGCTAAAGTAAATATCTCTTTAATGGTGCATGTTTAGGAGATATTTACTTGCCTACAGGTAAGCCTTGTTTTTAGGCTTACCTATAGGTATACATCATTAAAAGGCCTTTACTACCACCTTTAAGTGATTCTAAAAGCAGAAGGTTTTTCACCTTAAAACATCTTCTGATTGCAGCTTAGTCCCCTTTATACTTACCTGAGCCCCATCTCGATCCAGCATTGTGCATGAGAGCAGCAGCTCCCCGGGGTCTCTCATTACTGGCTCACACAGCAGCAGGAGCCATTGTCTCCTGCTGCTGTCAATCACAGCCAGTGAGCCAATGAGGAGAGAGCGGGCCTCGGGAGCGAGCCTGCTTGAGTGCCCCTATAACAAAAGGCTTGCTATTTGGCGCAAACGGCAGGGGGAGGAGCCAGGACCGCTGATGGGGGACCCAAAAAGAAGAGGAAAATCAGAGCTGCACAAAGCAGGTAAGTATACCATGTTTGTTATTTAAAAAAAAAAACCTTTTAGAATTTCTTTCACGTGTTTTTTGTAACATCCTTCATGAGCCCCTGAAGCTCTCCCCCCCCCCCCCCTCACTTCCCTTTGCTTGGAACGAGTGGTGCACATTAGTTGTGATCATGTGCACTACTCCCAAATCCCAAAGTCTACAGCCCCTAGTCCAACTCAGGAGTGAGCAAGAGAGGGTGGCTATATTCCTACATGTAGTGGCACCATGGAGAACCAATGAAGCCACCTTCTAACAGAAAGTGAGATCACAGCAGAAAAAAGACATTTGGAGGAGACTGAGAGAAATAAAGGTACTGTTTTGAGTTAAATTGGTTCTAAGGCTGAAGATTTTTTACCTTAATGCATTCTCTGCATTAAGGTGAAAAAAACCTTCTGAGTGCAGCCCCACTTCCCTTTATACTTATCTGAGCCCCATCTCAAAACAAAAATGTGCATGAGAGCAGCGGCTCTCTCCCTCATCAAAGTCTACTGCTACTGTCGCACCCAGTGAAGAAAGAGCTGGGGGTGGTGTTGAGTCATGCTTTGTATGTCTATGGACACAGAGGTGGCTTGGGAGCAAGCCCACTCGAGTGCCACTTTAGCAAGTGGTGTGCAAGGGGGGGTGTACTCAATGGAGGGGGGAGGAGCCAGGAGCACCAGCAGGGGACCCTAAAAATAGGAGGATCGGTGTGCAAAACCATTGCACAGAGCAGGTAAGTATAACATGCTTGTTTTAAAAACTAAAGTGATTGTAAAGTTTCGTGTTTTTTTTTTATATATATATATATATTATATATATATATATATATATATATATATATATATATATATATATATATATATATATATATATATATACATATATACATATATACATACATATACATACATACATACATACATATATATATATATTTTACACACAAACAAACATGCTCCTCCTCTTCGAGTGCCCCCACGGAGTGCTGCATTCCATGGGGGCACTTGTGTGGGTGTGCTCCTGAGTCCTGCTGCTGCGTCCATTGACACAGACAGCAGGACTCGGCCTGGCTCCTGTGTCACTGGATTTCATTGACAGCAGCGGGAGCTGCTGGGCTCGTTCTCGTCGCTGGAACGATCAGGTTTAGATAAGGAAAAGGGGGGCTCTGGGGGGCATCTACAGCACAGAAGGTTTTTCACCTTAATGCATTCTATGCATTAAGGTGAAAAACTTTTAGACTTTACAACTCCTTTCACTTTAAAAAAACATACTTGAATAGAATTTTCTTTTTTTAAACCAGAAATTAGTGTCACTTTAATTGTTTGTATGTGAGATGGGGACTGTAGATTGTAAGCTTCTTAAGAGCATGAATATAAATGTACAAATATGTAATCGCTGTTTAAATTGTCTCCACTATATAGATTCCTGTAATAAATATTAAAAAGTTACTTGGATTAGTAATTGAATGTCTTTAACATTCCAGAACTCATCCAATTAAATGTCTATTACTAGCTATAATCTTTTTACATTTTGCTTCTATATTTTGTACTTAGGATGTCATTATTCTTCTTTTTCACAGATCTTAGATTTATAGCTGTAGCATGGCAGGAGAACAGAAGCCATCCAGTAGCCACCTGGAACAATTTATTTTACTAGCCAAAGGCACTAAAGGTTCTGCGCTTCCAGCTCTAATCAACCAAGTATTAGAAGCCCCTGGAGTTTATGTGTTTGGGGAACTTTTAGATTTACCAAATGTGCAGGAGGTAAGACACAGCCGTTGTGAAGTTGTTTGCTTTCATTTTTTTTTTTTTTTTCTCTAGTAGAAATGTTATGGCTTATACTGGACATTGGTAGACTGAGCATCAGTGTCAATTGGTAATGTTAAAGCTGAAATCCAGGTAACAAAAATGTCTCTGTGTTAGTGATAAGTGGGAAAAAAATGTCCAGCGACATTGGTCCATGGGAAGAAAAATACCTGGCGTCATTGGTTAACAGGGGAAAAAAAAAAAAAAAAAAAAAGCATGCTGTTGGAGGTTAGTAGGGGAAAAAATGCTTTGCTTTATACGGTGAAAAAAAAAAAAAATGCCTGGCATTATTGTTCAAATGCCTGGTGCCAATGGTCAGTGGTTTTGGAAAAATGTCCCAGCATTAGTGGGAAAACTTTATTGGTAGTTGGCAAAATGGTGTAGTATCAGTGGTTATAAAAAATACCCTGGAGCCTGTTACTGAAAAAATGTCCTGATGTTACTGTGAGAAATGATCTGGCATTAGTGGGAGAAAAGAATGCCCCTACATCTGTGTCAGTGAAAGGAAAAATGTGTCCCGTTGGCTGTGTGTGCCCTTAGATCTTAGGTCAGCTCCCTCCTTTCCCTCTTAACCCCCTCAGACCTTAGATCGGGCCCCCCCCCCCTTTAACCCCTTCAGATCTTAGATCAGGACTTGACAAACCCTAGGCACCAGGTCACCATTGCAACCAGAAATTTCAACCTACCCACACCCCGCGTGCCTGCCCTTCTATGTCACCTGGGCTCAGCTTGCCCATCTGTGGGCCCGGGACCAGCGTATCGGGTGCCACTAGGTAGAGGGGGCAGGGTGGAGGGAGGAGAGTGGACACATGTCCGCTCGCCTCCCCTTTTTAGTTGTTGACCCAGAAGTGACATAATTTCTGGGGCCCTGTTAAGTTTCCCTGGCCATCAAGGCCGGGAAAGAATGTAATGCAGTGCAATGTGCATTGTATTACATTCAGTGGAGCACGGGAGACATGCAGGATGGATGTCTCATTAAAGAGAACCTCTCACCAAAATAAAATCTTCATATAGGGGACCTTGTCCCCTATGTGATGGAAAAAAAAATGAATTGTAAAAAATGTAAGTTACACCCAAGCACATAAACCCCCCCCCAAAAAATTTTTTTTGAGGCCCCCCACATATACGCATGTACAAACCTATATGCACCTGGCGGAGCGCCTACGCCTAAAAATGTTGATTGCGATACAAATGTGCATGCCCCAATGAGAGCAATAATTCTAGCACCAGACCTCCTTCATAACGCTGAACTGATGACTTATAGGGGGCTTTTAAAGTGTTGTCTATGGAAAATATAGGGTAATGACATGTTTAAGATTTGACATGTTGGACATCTATTTACTTGATGCAAACTCTGCTTTTATAATTTACCAAAAAATTGGGTAATATATATTTTATTTTTTTTGTGCTCCCTAAAATTAACTTTTAATATGATTATTGCTAGCTGCTGTAGCCGTTGGCGATAATCAAATAAAAAATTGTACATGCTGATTGTACCCAAGTTGATTAATTTATAAACTTGGGTACAATCAGCCTGCCTATACGTGGTTCGAATCTTGACTGGTCCCTGCTGAACTGGCTGAGATTTGAAATGCCTATGGGCGGCTTAACTATTTCAGACCTCGGATCAGTTCTTCTTCCTCTTTTTAGACTGAAGTCTGTTTCAAGCACCAGGTACTGGAATGAGCTTTTTAGCACCTGGCACCAAAAGCATAGAAAGCAGCGTGGCAGCGGTTGGATTATTGGGCAGCTTGGCACAGTCTGCCCAAGATCTCCAGGGCCTCTACTAGGCCCCCCTCCAGTGTAGGCCCCATAGCGCCAATGTGTGATGCTATAGTGCTAGTTCTGTTACTGTCTGACAGATTTACTACTATAGATTTCCACTCAAAACAGACTCCAAAGGGATCAGGAACAGTGCAGCGGACACAGGAATTTGAGTCGAGCTTTAGTAAATATAATCTGTCTCACTGGTCTTCTTTAGTTTTGCCTTGCTGCTCAACAGAATTGATAAATGCCTTTCACTGTATCTTCCTTTGGCATACATGCCATTAAAGTCTATGCAAATCCAAGTTTTGTTTTTTTTCTTCTTTCAGTTTTGGATACACTAGGGAAAGGTTAGATAATCCGCTGTATTTTTTTGCAGTTTGTGGGAGTAAGATTCACCCTCTGTATTGATCCTGGTGACTATTGTCACTGGGGCTGAAAGTGATGAGAAAGCCAAATTTTTAATTCTGAACAGGAATAGAGGAGAACTCTTCCAATAAGGATACTTGTTGACGGCTGTCTAAGAAGGAATTTCCATTAATTTTCTCTCTCCCTGTTTTTTACATTCTTGCGCACTCGCTGTGTGCCTGGATGACTTGATTTCTGTGCTGGCCAATCATTATAGCCGAAGGCCAGTGCCTGGATGAAGCAAGGTACAAGACCTCGTAGGCGTCTGACCATTGGAACAGAGTCCTTTTTGGTTCCGCTTTATCTGACATCATAGGATAATCAAATGTCACCCCTTAGATCTGCTATCGCTAAACTTGAGTAATTAAAATGTAGCAATAATGACATTACTATGTTGTAGTTTTCATTGACACTGCAGACACTGTGCTGCAAGTTTCAGTTTACACAGGAGAAGCAAGAGTTGTTGATGTGATCCAGTAAATGTGGCAAGGGAGGAGAAGGATAAGCATGTACCACACATAACAAAATTGTTTAGATGTCTTCTAGAGTAGGTGCGTTATGAGCAAAGTCTATTCCTGGTTAGGTATAAGCACCAGGGAATGCCCGGTATCCAGAAAAGTACAGGTTCCAGTGTAAACGAATCGTGCACTGAGAGAATACAAGAACTTCTATTGTTAGCCTAATTCTGAATATGCTACTGTAGGTGACTGGCAGTCATGCTGATCTTTTGCTTTCATTCCTTGACCCATAACAAGCATGCAAACAATCCAATCAGACTGTCCCTTGTTTATGTTTGATGCAGGTCAGTGAAAGTATTCAAGATGCTATCTCTGTATAACTTTAAAGTGATGGGCCACCCTGAAAAACAAAACTAGATAAAAATGTTAGTTATGTTAGTATGTTAGTTTATTTTATTTTTTTTACTTACCAGAAATGGCTGTTGCTAGGCAGATCGTCCTAATCTGCCTCTTCTTGCTCCGCAGTGATCTTCTGTCTTCTGCTCCTAGCGCCGCCTTCTAGTGAATGGGGCGCGGTGTGTTATGGGAACTATGTCCTACAACACATCGCGTTCCCCATTCACAAATTCGACTTGCGCATGCATACTAGGCCGCGCACCGACTCGCACATGCGCAGTAGGAAAGGGCAGCGCTCGCTGCTCGTTTCCCTTACTGAGGATGGCGGCGCTGGAACCGCATCGCTGAGGGACATCTCGGCCTCCACGACCGACATCGCAGGCGCCCTGGGAGGGTAAGTGTACTTATTAAAAGTCAGCAGCTACTTTTTTTTTTTTTTAGGTGCTGACTTTTAAAAAATATTTTTTTTAGGTGAAACACCGCTTTAAGGGAAATAATTTTCCGAATGAGCATCCTTCATATTTCTCTCAGTACATGTTTCCTTGAAACTTTTCACTGCCAGGCCCTGTGCCTCACATTTAAACTCAGACTATTTTTGCAATTTTTCACTTTGTTTGTAAAGACCCCCTCCCTCCCCTAAACCATACATTTTCTGAAAGCAGGACCGATGAAATAAAAAAATAGTGCTATTGATTTTGTAGGTCTTGTGATTGTTGCGATCGCTGCACGATGTTTATCAAACAATATCTTCAATAAAAATGGACTAGAATCATTATTGGCACACACAAACGCAAACCTTACAACATTTCCAGTAAATCTAAAAGATAACATAGTATTGAGTTAATAAATAAATATTTGTACATTTTAAATTGTGCCTTTTTGGGGAAAAAAAAAATCAAAGGTATGCAAAACTAGAAATCGACTTTCTCTAAAAATCTGGAGGTGTGCTTTACACCTATGTGTTGTGTGCTTTTTCCTGCTCCCTTATCAGGGTGTCACTGATTATCAGAGAGACAGTGTTTCTTTGATACTTGTTTACTCAGAACACAAGAAAAGGATACAGTGCATGTCTAGAAAGCTGGGTGAAAGGAGACTGTGGCAGAAGCAAGGCTGCATCATCAGAAGTACATAAGTTGGTCCTCTTGGTACACGTGTGTGTGTATCTGTTTATTTCTTATCACTACTGGGGGCATTTAGGAAACTATAGGTCTAAAGAGACCCCTGATATTTTCCCTGTGAGATAGAGAGTGACTGAGCTTATAGCAGAAGAGAATATCAATGACTTAAGGCTTACTGAGCTGGGCAGCTGGAAGCACTTCTGTCCTGATGAAAGCTTTATGTCCTTGGCAGCGAAAGTATTAAACCTGTAGTACCGATTATGAGGAGGTGTGATTTACCTCCTGATCCTGTTTGCAGGCTGGTTTTCTGACTGGTGTTCTGACTGGTGTTCCTTTGTTCTAATTTGTCCTTGTCTCAAAGGCCAAGTCCACATCGTTATCATGTTGGAATACTGCCCTGCGGCCCAGTCTCCGAAGGGAGGGGGATCATGCTGCTCTTCAGTATGTCACAGTACATGTTGGCATTCATGGTTCCCTCAATGAACTGTAGCTCCCCAGTGCTGGCAGCACTCATGCAGCCCCAGACTATGACACTCCCCCCAACATGTTTGACTGTAGGCGATGCACACTTGTCTTTGTATTCCTCATCTGGTTGCCGTGACACACGATTGACACCGTTTGAACCAAATAAGTTTACCTTGGTCTCATCAGACCACAGGAGATGAATCCAGTAATTGATGTCCTTAGTCTGATTGTCTTCAGCAAACTGTTTGCGGGCTTTCTTGTGCATCAGCTTTAGAACAGGCTTCCTTCTGGGATGACAGCCATGCAGACCAATTTATTGCAGTATGTGGCGTATGGCAGGGCTCGACAAACCCCGGTCGTCCGGGCGCAATTGCGACTAGAATTGGGGTCCTGGGGCGACACAGCTGCGGTACCCCATCAACCTGTGGACACCGACCCTCGCCGTGCGATCGCACCGGCCAGAAATTTAGGCCGCGGCTTTGCGGCCTTCTGAAATCCTTCTATGGCGCCATCTTGTGGTGGCCGTTGGTATTGCAACACCTCTAACAATGCTAATGCAATGTTAACCACTGGGCACTTTTCAGCTTTCTCCCCTCTCACTGTACCGCTACAGAGAGGGGAGGGAGGAACCGGCGTCATGACTTGACGCCGGTTTGTGCACATATGATCGCACCGTCATTTGACAGAGCGATCACGTGGTAAACGGCCGCTATCGGCGGCCGTTTCCCGCGATGCGCCAGGTCCTCAGGACCTGGCGGTCACGGATGTTCCCGTGTGCGTGCCCCAGGGGGCGCGCAGGAGCAAGGTTCTAGGAGGACGTCCTACGGTGCCCAGTGCCACCTGTCAGTCGTTGTCGTCATTAAAAAAAAAAAAAAGCCTGGCTCCTAACTTTTTTAGCTGGCTCCTAGATTCCAAGCAAATTTGTCAAGCCCTGGCGTATGGTCTGAGCACTGACAGGCTGACCCCCCCCACCCCTTCAACCTCTGTAGCAATGCTGGCAGCACTCATACGTCTATTTCCTAAAGAAAACCTGGATATGACGCTGAACATGTGCACTCAACTTCTTTGGTCAACCTTGGCAAGGCCTGTTCTGAGTGGAAACTGTCCTGTTAAACCGCTGTATGGTCTTGGCCACCGTGCTGCAGCTCAGTTTCAGGGTCTTGGCAATCTTTTTATAGCCTAGGCCATGTTGATGTAGAGCAACAATTTTATTTTTTTCAGATCCTCTGAGTTCTTTGCCATGAGGTACTATGTTGAACTTCCAGTGACCAGTTTGAGAGAGTGAGGGCGCTGATGCCAAATTTAACACGCCTGCTCCCCATTCACACCAGAGACCTTGTAACACTAACGAATCGCATGACATCGGGGAGGGAAAATGGCTATATGGGCCCAGTTTGGACATTTTCACTTAGGGGTGTACTCCCTTTTCTTGCCGGCAGATTAGATATTAATGGCTGTGTTGAGTTATTTTGAGGGGACAGCAAATGTACATTGTTATACAACCTGTACACTCACTACTTTACACTTTACATTGTAGCAAAGCCTAATTTCTTCAGTGTTGTCACATGAAAAGGTATAATAAAATATTTACAAACGTGAGGGGTGCACACACTTTTGTGAGATATATAGATATAGATATATATATATATATATATATATATATATATATATATATATATATATATGTATATATATATATATATATATATATATATATATATATATATATATATATATATTTTTTTTTTTTTTTGCAAAAGGCGCACTGTCACTTTAAGTTACAGAAGTATAGTGAGGCAAAACCAGTTGATCAGGCTTGTGTTTTCTGGAGCCTTTTGTGCATGCCCGGTGTCTCTTGTGAGGAGTACTGCACCTGATTACAATGCATTGCATACTGTCTCTAAATTGCAGCTGGAGCCTGCCCTGATCTAATTTTAAAAGAAAAGTATAGGGTTTATTAAAAAAAAAGAAAATATGTATGTATACAGTCAGGTCCATATATATATATATTTGGGCACAGGCACATTTCAGCTTTAAATCAAGGGGCTGAACATGAATATCAAGTACAAATTTTAGGAACTGGAACCATTTGTACACAGTCATCGCCCCCCCCCCCCCCCCCCCATTTTCAGGGGCTCAAATGTGATTGGACAAATGAATCTATTCATAAATTAAATGTTCATTTTTAATATTTTGTTCAGAATCATTTACTGACAATGACTGCCTGAAGTCTGGAACTTATGGACATTACCAAAGACCGAATTTCCTCCTTTCTGATGTTTTGCCAGGCTCTAACTGCAGCTGCCTTCAATTCTTTCTTTGTGGCCATTTCTGCCTTCAGCAAGTGAAATGCATGCTCAATTGGGTTGAGATCAGGTGATTGACTCAGCCATTGCAGAATATTCCACTTCTTTTCTTTCAAAAGCTCCTAGGTTGCTTTTGCAGTGTGTTTTTGGATCACTGTCCATTTGTACTGTAAAGTGCCGTCCAATCAACTTTGCTGCCTTTGGCTGAATCTGGGCTGATAGTATATCTCTAAACACTGCAGAATTCATCCGGCTGCTTCGGTTTTCTGTCACATCATCAATAAATGACCCAGTGTCACTGGAAGCCATGCATGCCCATGCCATCACGCTGCCTCCACCATGTTTACAGATGACGTTGTGTGTTTTGGATCATAAGCTGTTCCAAGCCTCCACTAGGGGTGCATCGGATCAAAAAACTCACGGATCGGATCGATCCTCGGATCAGAGTCACGGATCGGATCATTTTTCGGATCAGCAAATAATTGAATTTGCAAAAACCTGTGAAAATTCCGCCGCCATATAGTCCCCACTGTAATATCCACGCCATCTCCCCCACTGTAATATCCACGCCATCTCCCCCACTGTAATATCCACGCCATCTCCCCCACTGTAATATCCACGCCATCTCCCCCACTGTAATATCCACGCCATCTCCCCCACTGTAATATCCACGCCATCTCCCCCACTGTAATATCCACGCCATCTCCCCCACTGTAATATCCACGCCATCCCCCCCACTGTAATATCCACGCCATCTCCCCCACTGTAATATCCACGCCATCTCCCCCACTGTAATATCCACGCCATCTCCCCCACTGTAATATCCACGCCATCTCCCCCACTGTAGTATCCACGCCATCTCCCCCACTGTAGTATCCACGCCATCTCCCCCACTGTAGTATCCACGCCATCTCCCCCACTGTAGTATCCACGCCATCTCCCCCACTGTAATATCCACGCCATCTCTCCCCACTGTAATATCCACGCCATCTCCCCCACTGTAGTATCCACGCCATCTCCCCCACTGTAGTATCCACGCCATCTCCCCCACTGTAGTATCCACGCCATCTCCCCCACTGTAGTATCCACGCCATCTCCCCCACTGTAGTATCCACGCCATCTCCCCCACTGTAATATCCACGCCATCTCCCCCACTGTAATATCCACGCCATCTCCCCCACTGTAATATCCACGCCATCTCCCCCACTGTAATATCCACGCCATCTCCCCCACTGTAATATCCACGCCATCTCCCCCACTGTAGTATCCACGCCATCTCCCCCACTGTAATATCCACGCCATCTCCCCCACTGTAGTATTGGCAGGGTATCGCAGGGTATTGCAGGGTATTGGCATGGTATCGGCTGGGTAATTCAGAGTTTGTTTACAAGTGATCGCTCCGTCATTTGACGGAGCGATCACATTGTAAACAGCGGCCGGGTGTACCAAGATGGCCGCCGCTCCGGAGCTAGGCCGAAGCCGCGGCCTTTCCTAAGGCCGCCGGGTGTACCAAGATGGCCGCCGCTCCGGAGCTAGGCCGAAGCCGCGGCCTTTCCTAAGGCCGAGGCCGCGGAGCGGATCGCGGTGTGTGCCGATCCAAACTGGGTGACCCGTTCGGATCGGCGACGATCCGTTGCACCCCTAGCCTCCACACTTTTTTTTTTTTTTTTCCCCGTCATTCTGGTACAGATTAATCTTAGTTTCATTTGCCCATAAAATGCTTTTCCAGAACTGGTCTGGCTTTTTTAGATGTTTTTTGGCAGTCTAATCTGGCTTTTCTATTCCTCGGGCTTATGAATGGTTTGCACCTTGTGGTGAACCCTCTGTTTTTGCTCTCCTGAAGTCTTCTCTTGATTGTAGACTTTGACAATGATACGTTCACCTTCTGGAGAGTGTCCTTCACTAGTCTGGATGTTGTGATTGGGTTTTTCTTTACCATAGAGAGGATCCTGCGAACATCCACCACTGTTGTCTTCCATGGATGTCCAGGCCTTTTTGTGTTGCTAAGCTCACCAGTGCGTTCTTCTTCTTTCCTTAGAATGTACCAAACTGTTGATTTGGCCACTCCTAATGTTACTGCTATCTCCCTGCTGGATTTGTTTAATTTTTGAAGCCTTACAATGGCCTGTTTCACTTGCATGGACAGTTCCTTTGAAAGCATGATGTAGGTTCACAGCAATAGATTCCGAATGCAAATGCCACACTTGGAGCCCTTTACACTGCCAGTGCCTGGGCGTCGACGGTAGAACGCCGCTAGTTTTTATCATTGTTTTCAGTTCTCTTCTCTAAGCAGAGAGTGGTGACTGTCAGTCACAGTCTCTCTGCTCTCCCCTCCAGCGCTGCGCTGTGGAGGTGGGAGTGGCTGGCAAAGAGGCTGAGCCAGCTGCCTGTCCAGGAATCTGGGTGGATCCTGGCTTTGGCCGATGTTGGCTGAAAATGGGTCACAGGAGTGCAGAACGAAGTGCACTCGTGATCCATAGGAGTAGGGAAAAAATAGCTCTGGCCATACTTTTAACTACTCAAGTGTACAAAAAATGGCCAATTGTGGACACTGATGGCTGCTTTCTAATTGGATGCAGTAGCAAGTGGCAACATGCATCACATCTCCATTGCTCTTGCAGACTGGGTTTTTATTATTTTTTTTTTCAGATGGCATCTTATTGATGGTATGTCTGTTTTAACATCTTTTTATCTAGCACCGAGTAATCCCCCATCTCCATGTATTTTTATGTTTATTTTTTTTTTTTTTAAGTTTAGGATTTACTTTTTGCTCAGATAAACGGGCAACAACTGAAAGTAAAACCTCGCTTTGCCATTTAGATCCTTCTTGGAAGGATTTTAGTGAAAACCATATTTTTTGTTGGGAGGCTGCCATCCCAAAACTTGGATGGCAGAAGCTGGTGATGGAAAGCAAATTGCCTGCTGGACATTAGGCTTGCTCACAGTGTGTGCTGGAGATCATGAGCTCAGTATTCATTAGGATCGTTAGCTGGCAGTCATGAAATAAAATAGCAAGTACCTTGTTTGTATAATAATGTTTTGAATACAGTAAAGTGATTACAATGCTACCTGCCAGAGGAGCTGATCAACTTTACACTTTTACATGGATTAGTAATTTATGTAATTTTGTACTTGCTTTAGTTTATTTACACTGGCTTTTTTTTTATCTTTTAAGTTGGCTGATGGTCCGCATTCTGGATACCTGCAGCTCCTCAACTTGTTTGCATATGGAACGTATCCAGATTATGTTGGTAAGAACTACTTCATTTACATTTTATTGATCAGACAGCATCCATTCCATCGTGTGTGTGTGTGTGTGTGTGTGTTTTTTTTTTTTTTTTTTTTGCCCTCAGTATGGAATCTGGGGTTATAACTTTCTCAATGCAATACAGCAGGACCCCCCCAATATTGTATTGGGCATGAATGGTCATACAGCAGCAATATAAATATTTACACACACTAGCCTTATGTACAGTTCTGTTAACCTAACTCCATACCTCCCTTTATTGCATTTAAACATTGCCCAAGATACCATGGTTTATATGGACATATCTACATTTTTATACAGCAATCATTCATAAATTTATGACCACCCACCTAATATTGAGTAGGTCCCCATTTTGCCCTCAAAACAGCCCTAACCTATTGAGGCATGTATGCCACTAGACCTCTGAAGGTATGCTGTGGTATCTGGCACCGAGCTGTCTGTTTCAAATCCTTACAGTCCTGTAATTTGCGAGGCGGGTCATCCATGGACGGCTATCACACAGATGCTCAATTAGATTGAAATCTGGAGAATTTAGAGGTCAAGTCAACACCTTGATCTTGTTGTTGTGTTCCTCAAACCATTCTTGAGCCATTTTTGCAATGTGACAGGGCACATTATCCTGCTGAAATAGGCCACTGCTTACAGGCAATACTGTTTCCATGAAGGGATGTACTTGGTCAGCAACAATGTTTAGGTGGTGCATATCAAGTAACAGCCACATGAATGAGCAGGACCCAAGGTTTCCAAGCACAATATTGCCCAAATCGTCACACTACCTCCTCTGGCTTGTTTTCTTCCCATGCTGCATCCTTGTGCCATCTATTCCCCAGGTAAGCAACGCACACACACCTGGCGAGTCACATGATATAAAAGAAAACTGTATTCATTAAACCAGGCCACCTTCTTCCATTTCTCTGTGGCTCAGTTCTGATGCTCACATGCCCATTGTAGGTGCTTTTGGCTGTGGACACGGGTCAGCAAGGGCACTCAGACTGGTTTGCAGCTATGCAGCCCCATACACCACAAACTGTGATGCCCATTTTTTCAGCTTTCAACACATCAACTTCAGAGACAACATTTTTAGTTGCCTAATATATCCCACCCGCATTTTAGATACCATTGTAACAAGATAATCAATGTTCACTTAAAGGAAAAGTATAGCCAAAGCTATTTTGACCATACTTCTATGGATCACAGGACTGTAGTTCGTTCTGCACTGCTGTGACTGACCCGTTTTCAGCTGACAGTGGGCTAAATCCTGCTGTCGGCTCATGTCACAGACCCGACCATGTAGTTGGGATCTACCCAGAAGCCTGGACCAGCAGCTGGCTCAGCCTCTGTGAGCCACTGGGAGACTGAGCCAGCCACTGTCACACCCTCCAGAGCTCAGCTCTCCAGTGAGTGATGGAGAAGCAAAGAGCTGGTGAATCGCAGTCCACTGTTCTCTGTTAAGAGCGAAGAGGAGAACTGGGTGATCGACGGTTTTTGATCACTCAGATCTCGGTGCAGAGTCGGTGGGGGACAGATACAGCATCGGATCGATGCTGCATCCACCTAGGTGAGGTATAAATTATAATTTTTTGTATAGTCCATACCTCCTTTAACCTGTTTGTGGTAATAAAGTTATGGCTGATCGGTGTAGGTGTGTACTTGTGTACTGCTAACTACAAACCAGCTGCTTTTTATGATCAGGCATGGACAAATTGCATAAATGTTCTTTGGTAGGTTAATCTGAACACATACAAACCAATACTGATCAAGGAAAATTATTAATTTTAAACAAATCTTTGCATTTTTAAAGTACAATTAAAAGCACAACAATTTCTTTTGATTTGGAGAGTGGTGAAGGGTTACACCCACTTTTAAGTTTTAGATTCTGTCTTTCTCCCCTTAGGGAGAGTTACTCTTCCATATTGCCTTATCGCCAAGGTCACCAGGAATGGAAGTGAGGGTATATACATAATTTTGAGTTTCCAGCAGCACAGCAATAGAGGGGAAATCCTTTTAATGGGGGGACACTTGTTATAAAGACAACAGTTTTAATAGAGGATTTCCCTCACATTGCAAAAATAATTCCTTACTTCCTCTTGAGTCTGCAGGACAGGACGATGAGGAAAATCTCCCTTTTAAAAGACAGGTGGGGGCTGAAAAAAATAAAAATTTGGGCTTTGGATATACTTTATGCTCTGTTCACACCTTGGCGATTCTGCTAGCGATCCCAAAACGTTCTGCTAAACTGACAAATCATTCCATCAATTCACACCAGCATCTAGGTTCCATTAAAAATGAATGGCACTTGAACAGGCGTGGTGTGATTTGTCAGTTTTGTAGAGCATTTTGGAATCGTTTTAATTCTGCCCGCGATCGCAAACGTCTAGGTGTGAACAGAGCCTTAACCACTTGCTTACTGGGCACTTAAAAACCCTCCCTGCCCAGACCAATTTTTGCCTTTCGGTGCTCTCGCGCTTTGAATGACAATTACTCAGTCATGCAACACTGTACCCAAATGAATTTTTTGTCCTTTTTTTTCCCCACAAATAGAGCTTTCTTTTGGTGGTATTTGATCACCTCCCTGGGTTTTTTATTTTTTGGTTTTTTTTTTTGCGCTATAAATCAAAAAAGACCAAAAATTTAGAAAAAAAACCGCATTTTTCTTTGTTTTTGTGATAAAATGTAGCAAATTATAAATTTTTCTTCATAAATTTTGGCCACAATTTATACTGCTACATACCTTTGGTAAAAATAACCCAAATTAGTGGATATTATTTGGTCTTTGTAAAAGTTAGAGAGTCTACAATCTGTGGTGCGAATTATACAAAATTGATCACATCTGATGTACTGGTGGCCTATCTCATTTCTTGTGACCCAAACAAGCCAGGAAAGTACAAATACCCCCAAAATGACCCCTTTTTTGAAAGTTGACATTCCAAGGTATTTATTAAGAGGCATGGTGAGCTTTTTGATGTCATTTTTTTCCCACAATGCTTTGCAAAATAAATTTTTTATTTTTTTATTTTTTCTTCCACAAAATTGTCATTGTAATAGGTTATTTCTCTCACATGGGATGTGTATACCACAAATGACACCCCAAAATAAATTCTGCTACTACTCCTGAGTATTACGATACCACATGTGTGGGACTTTTCCACAGCCTGGCCACTTAGAGAGGCCCAACATGCAGGGAGCGCCATCACGTGTTCTAGGAGCATAAATTGCACATCTAACTTGTTGACTACCTAGTACCCTTTTGAAGGCCCTGGAGCACCAGGACAATGACACGTGACACTGACGTGGCACTGATGACATGTGGCACTGATGACAGATGCCACTAATACGGGGCACTGATGACGCGTGGCACTGATGACAGATGGCACTGATGACAGATGTGGCACTGATGACAGATGGCACTAATATGTGGCACTGATGACAGATGGCACTAATATGTGGCACTGATGACAGATGGCACTAATATGTGGCACTGATGACAGATGGCACTAATATGTGGCACTGATGACAGATGGCACTAATATGTGGCACTAATATGTGGCACTAATGACAGATGGCACTAATATGTGGCACTGATGACAGATGGCACTAATATGTGGCACTGATGACAGATGGCACTAATATGTGGCTCTGATGACAGATGGCACTAATATGTGGCTCTGATGACAGATGGCACTTATACGTGGCTCTGATGACAGATGGCACTAATACGTGGCTCTGATGACAGATGGCACTTATGTGGCTCTGATGACAGATGGCTCTGATGACAGATGGCACTTATACGTGGCTCTGATGACAGATGGCACTTATACGTGGCTCTGATGACAGATGGCACTTATACGTGGCTCTGATGACAGATGGCACTTATACGTGGCTCTGATGACAGATGGCACTTATACGTGGCTCTGATGACAGATGGCACTTATACGTGGCTCTGATGACAGATGGCACTTATACGTGGCTCTGATGACAGATGGCACTGACACGTGGCTCTGATGACAGATGGCACTGACACGTGGCTCTGATGACAGATGGCACTGACACGTGGCTCTGATGACAGATGGCACTGACACGTGGCTCTGATGACAGATGGCACTGACACGTGGCTCTGATGACAGATGGCACTGATACGTGGCACTGATACGTGGTGTTGATGACACGTGGCACTGATACGTGGCGTTGATGACACGTGGCACTGATGACAGATGGCACTGACACGTGGCTCTGATGACAGATGGCACTGACACGTGGCACTGATACGTGGTGTTGATGACACGTGGCACTGATACGTGGTGTTGATGACACGTGGCACTGATACGTGGCGTTGATGACACGTGGCACTGATACGTGGCGTTGATGACACGTGGCACTGATGACAGATGGCACTAATATGTGGCACTGATGACAGATGCACTGATACGTGGCGTTGATGACAGATGGCACTGATACGTGGCGTTGATGACACGTGACACTGATGAGATGGCACTAATATGTGGCACTGACAGATGGTACTAATGACAGATGGCACTGACGTGGCACTGAAGACAGATGGCACCTATACGTGGCACTTATACATGGCACTGGGGACAGGTGGCACATATTTTTTTCTGTTCTGTTCAACTTGTTCATAAACGATATTGAGATTGCTATAAATCGTTTTTACTCGATGTTTGCTGACAATACAATGCTAAACAGAGTAATAACGTTACAAGGGGTTAAAGCAACTTTACAAGAAGACCATTATAAAATTAAGTGGTAGGCAACTACATGGGAAATGAGGTCTAATATTTAAAAATGTAAAGTTGGGGGCTAAAAATATGAATGCAAGGGTAGAACCTCTGGGGAAATCGAGGATGGAAAAGGATCTGGTGGTCCTAGTAGATCAGTCTCAGTAAAAGCATGCAATGCCAAGCTGTAACAAACACGGCTAGCAAACTATTCGCATACATTAAAAAGGGGATTTACTCAGGAGATAAGATTATAATTCTGCCACATCTGGAGTATGCCGAGCAGTTCTAGTCTCCATTCCTTGTGAAGAAATAATGTTTTTTAGCAAGGAGCATAATAATTATGCACCCAAAATTGGTGTGTACTGTAATTTGCCTAAAGCATTGCTCCTGTTACTTCTTGCTGGAGGCCCTGAGCAGCTGTAAATCTTTAGGCTGTCAGCAGATCAGTCTCTACATGCTGAAAAATAGAGAGCCACTGAGCAGGTACAGTCTAGAAGGACTGATTTTCCAAAAATAAGTTTCTCTTTTAGAGGAGATATGATTACAATATACAAATATCTAAATGTTGATTCTAGCATAGGAAGAAAAACATTCAGTCTTAGGTTTCTTAAGAAGGCATGCAACCACAGTAGTAGTTTAACCTTTTAAACTGTGTAAGGAAGGGTTGCACCAATGCCACTTTTTATTCTTCAAGTACTCGTCAATATAGATTACTGATTTTTTATTTATTTTTATTTTTTTAATGTCGTGACAGTAGCACTAATGTGCAGCACTGATGAGGCGTGGACTGTCAGTTTTTTATTTTTATTTAATTTAATTTTAACTTTTTTTTATGCTTTCTTTTTTTTGGTAGAGGGGGGAGTGGACAGTGTCGGTGTGACTTGTATACTGGCTCCTTCCTCCACTCTCCTTCCTGACAGATCTGGGACAGGGGAGGGCGGAGGAGCGCACTGAGGGGGACCGGAGGAGTATACGGGGGACGATTGGTGAGGTGGTGGGGTGAGTTACAAGCACCAATCTCCCTGTGTTTCTTTCAGTAAAGCAGCTGAAAGCCGGGAGGGAGGAGGAGGCTTTATTGCGATCCACACAGGGAGTTCAGTGATTGTAACTCCCCCACCACTGCACCGATCGTCCCGGACTGTCCAGGTATCGGGTCAAGCATCTGAGCATTTGTATGGTAGTAAAGGTTCTCGTGCAAATGCTCTGTATCGGTGCAACCCTAGTGTAAGGAATTCTTTATTGTTAGTATGGATGTGCAACTCCCTTCTGCAGTTTTTTGGCATCGGTATGGAGTGTCGATAAGTTCAAAAAGATTAGATTTTTAGATTTGTTTTTTAGCTTATGCAATATATAGGATATGGGAAAGTGACAAACGCACACATTAAACTGGATAGATTGGTGTTGTTTTTTTTTCATTACCAACTATGTTACTATAAAACACTATTGCAACTTATTTCTGTAGGTACTTTCTTTTGTGCCAACACAGGAACACTTGCAGGTGCAGAAATGACCTCCTACATCATTCTAGATCTTTTTTCCTGACCTTTTCTCAGGGTGTTGCTGATTAGTGACTAGCACAGGGACAGTGTTGCTTGGATGCTTGTTTACTCAGGACACAAAGGGTCACAGTGCCTATCTAAAAAGCTGGGTAAAAGAAGAATGGGACAGGAGCAAGGTTACATCATAGGATTTACATGAGGGGGTCCTCTGGGTACACCTGGTCCTCCAAAATGAGTCCCATCACCTCTAGAAGCACCCAATACCTAACAGTAGTGCACACTACAGGGTATTTTGTTTTGACAAGTTGGTTGGGGAGTATGGTGAGGACATCTAAGTCACTAGAAGACATTTTCATGTAAACATAGCGGCCTGGTAATTGGGACATGGCCATCATTGCTGTAAATGCCTAAAATATGTCTTTATATTAGCTTTCCATGTTGGGCAATCATTGTGTGAGCAAATCAGGTTACATTGCACCATTGTTTCACCCTTTAGTGACTGAAGAGTTATTAACGTTTTGGCAATTCACATACAGGGTATATGCATTTCTCTTGTACATTTAGCTGTTTCTTTTCTTTTCATTTTAGCAATGAAAGATAGCTTGCCAGAGCTCTCAGCTGCACAGAAAAACAAGCTGAAACACCTGACAATTGTGAGCCTTGCATCCAGGATGAAGGTACATTGTAATTCTTGGTTCATGCATATGGTCAATTTAAACTTAAATGACTTTGCCAGGTGCCCCCAAAGGGTGTCAAATCTTAATATATCCTACCATCGCTTACATATCCTAACGCAAACATTGACTGTATACAGCAGTACCTGTGTTTAAAACTTAACAGCTTAAACTGTTCCTGACAGTCAGCCTGGGAACAGGAATTGGACTGTGGTTGACTCCTTGGCCATTCTTTTTGTTGGCTGGGGGGCAGGTAATCTTCAGGGGAAAAATATATCTGGAATTATCTTTAAAGAAACAATCTGTGAAAAAAAGTTTGTAAACTCATAAAATGTTATTGGATGTGTTTTTAGTAAGGCCTGTAAATGCATTGCATCTGTTTTTCTCGGCTGTTCTGCTAGATGAATCTCTGCATATGGCATCACTCACTTTTTCCATCTTTTCTATTCACAAAATTCTTTTCCATCTTTTTGTTTCTCACCATTCTAGAAAATTAGCTTGTATAAATGAGCTAAGGAAATACAGGAGACATCTTGAGGACATACATAGAAAAAAACATTAACCCCTTAAGCACCGCTATGTTAAATATTTTTTGATAGTCTGAGCGATTTTTATGGTTGGCACAGTGTCTGTTTTACATTATAGGGGAAAGGAAGAGACCCGATGCAGCAGACTAATGTGAATAACGATGCGCCTGGTCTCTTCTTTTCCACATTGACCATATATTAATGGAAATATCCCAGTCTAATTACTGTACCCCTAATACCACTTTCTCCTGATATCGCCAGTACCGTTTTTTTTTTGTTTTTTTTTGTTTTTTTTTTAGGTATCCGTTTACTATATAGAGGGCTATCTGGCAAGCAGGGAAAACTGACCACTATGCCGTGTCAGAATTATGATTACAAAGATACCACTTTTAGCATCCTTTCTTTGAAAACATTCTGGCTTCAAAGATGTGAAAATATATTTCTTTATCGTACATCATGGGACACAGAGCAGCCATAACTAACTGGGTTATATGCCACCTATAGATGAATGTACACTGGCAAAACAAAAAAGACTGAAAGTCCTCCCCTATATAACACCTCCTACACAGGAAGTACCTCCAGTTTTTTTTTCGCCAGTGTCTTGTAAGGTGATGGTCATTGTTGGAGAAGCTCTCAATGATCTAGGCTAAGCGAATGGTCCTGATAACAGATCCTGAATGATTTAAGGGACTATATAATCATATCAATCCGGACGGTGATTCACTAAAATGGACGCTACCCGAACCTCATATACATAGCAGACTACAAGGTATTGCCTGTAATGTGACCCTTTGGGCACTGGGCCCTGGGATCCGGAACCCTTGGTAAAAAAAGACTCCAAAGTCGATCCGGCAGGGTGCTTTACAGGTCCAAGGGAGTGGCCCCAAATTCAGGGGGAATTGGTAAGTTTTTATTTTTTTTTAAGACTCTTTTTGCACTTATTTAAAATCGCACACCTAGCTGCTATTCTGGTGGCCCTCTCCCGCCGCTGTTTGTAAGAGTGGGCGCGGGCAAGGCGCGACAAACATGCCAGTTCGATGTGCATGTCGGATGGACGCGAGAGGTGTGCGGGGCGCTACGTGCATGCATGCGGTAAAACGTGCACGCCGGAAATGCGCTCTAGAGACCATATTAGGAGGTTTTCCTGGCTTATGCTTCTGTAAGCAGGCTGGAAGGGACACAGAACGGTGTCAGCTGGGCACACGAGTCACTGTGGGTGGATGGACCAGGGCACTGCAGGTCCTGTAAGGCTGTGTATTGCAGAAAGCTGGGTGCAGTATTTTTTGCAGGACGGTTGATTGCATAAGGGAGTTTTTATTTTTTTTTGTTTTTTTTTTTATTTTTTTATGGATGCCACCATCAGTAGTGGATGATTCTAGCCACATGGCTGCTGTGTTCAACTCTCCTTAGAGACCTGATGCAACTGGCCAGTCTGAGCCATTACGGTTGTCAGGCATTGTAGCAACAGCTAACGCTTCTGCCTCAACCTACGTCACAAAGGACAACTTGACATCAGCTTTAGCTGAGCTAGAGGGAAAGATAGCAGGTATGATTTCTTCAGTTTCCCAGGGTCGAAAGAAACTGGATGGATACCCTTCACCTGAGCCCCCACCTGCATTGGAACAGGATTGGGCAGAAGATGTGGAAGAAGTGGCTAAATGACCGGGAGAAAGGTCAGGCCACAAACTCCAATTCTGAGGAGTCAAGTTCTGAAGAACCATTTTCAGCCTCTCAATCCCAGACCCTATTGATCCAGTCCCTCACGGAGATGGTCCAATCAAGATTTAAATTGCTGCCTGTGGAGGTCCCTGAGGTTGCCTTTTCATCTTTAAACTCTCTTCGTCCTCCATAGTTTGCAGGCTTTCCCCTTGCATCTGTTGCTAGAGCAAATTGTGTATGCTGACTGGGATCACCCAGATAAACCTTCTATTTCTCCTAAAAGGTTTGCTCTATTGTACCCTATGAAGAAAAAGTTTATAAAGAAATAGAGTATGCCATCGGTGGACGCTGTCATTTCTTCTGTCAACAAGAGTCAGTTTGTTTAAAGATCCAGCGGATAAAAAGTTGGAGTCCCCATTAAAGGCCTGATTTGCTATTGCTGGGTCTGCAGCACAACCGGCTGTGGCAGCTATAGGTGTCTGTCAGTCTTTAAAGGATCAGGTTAAGTGGGTAGCTAAGAGTGTCCCCGATCAGGGGGTATCTGCTGAGGAATTGGCAGAGTTACCTCGTGCCTTATGTTTCGCAGTAGATGCTCTTAAAGATTCTATACACCAGGTGTCCGGCTTGCCCTTCGATCAGTACGTATGCGCAGGATTCTGTGGTTAAAGAACTGGTCTGCGGAGTTACCCAAGAGATTATTAGCTGGTTTCCTGGGGAGTGGCTATTTGGAGAAGGGGGTAAATGTGCGCTTCTACCAGTTAGTAAAAGGAGCAGACGACCTACCTTTTTTAAGGTGTCTAGTGCTTCAGTACCCAGTACTTCAAATTTCAGGCAGTTTTGTTATTCTGGATCTTAAGGTTTTGAATAATTTTCTAGACATCCGCTCTTTTCGGTTGGAGTCAATCTGGTCAGTTGTAGCCTCCTTGTACAGAAAGGATTTTTTGTCATCCATAGACATCAAGGATTCATATCTACATGTACCAATCTGCAGATCCCATCTAAGGTTTTCTGCGATTCGCAGTGGGCAACCAACATTTTCCGTTTGCGATGCTGCCCTTCGGGTTATTCACAGCACATTGTGTATTCACAAAGTTACTGGCTCCGGTGTTGACGATTCTAAGATCTCGGTTGCAGGATACCTGGACGATCTATTATTGATTCCAGACCTGAGCGGAATGTAGCCCGGCGGTTCAGTTTTTGGAATGCTTGGGTTGGGTTCTGAACTGGTCAGAATCGGCCCTGCAGCCGGTTCAGCGCCTAGAATATCTGGGGTTGTTATTCGATACGGTTAAAGGCAGAGGTATTTTTGCCACCACTGAAGGTTGGAGCATGAAAAGCCTTGTCCAACTCATAAGGGGGAGAGAATATCCCTCCATTCGCCTGTGCATGAGGCTACTCGGGAAAATGGTGTCTTTATTCGAAGCAGTCCCCTATGCACTATTCCACTCAGACCACTTCAGAACAACATTTCTGTCTGTCTGGAACAAGACTGTCTAGACTCTGGATTGGCACGTCTCTGCGGCTGAAGGTGTGTCGGAGCCTCAGTTGGTGGATGATCGCCAAGAATCTGGAAAAGGGAAAGTCCTTTTTTACCAGTGGTCTGGAGGGTGATGACGACAGGCGCCAGTCTCTCTGGATGGGGGGCAGTTGTCCTAGAGGAGGCCACCATCCGTCCTGGAGGGAGAGATGCTTTGTCCATCAACATTTTGGAGATTCGAGCATCTCGCTTGGCCTAAGTTGACGATTTCTCAATGGATCCGTTAAGTGATTGTTTCAGGCGTATGGATTATGGGGAAAAACCCCACTTTTTCCAGTAAGGGCACACTCTACCAGAAGAGTGAGTGCTTCATGGGTAGTTCAGCAAGTATTAATGGCTCAGATTTGCAAGGCTGCTACTTGGTCTTCGGTGCATACATTCACTGTTTTATCAAGTGAATGTCAGGACTCAGGAGGATGTGGCATTTGGACGCAGTGTGCTGCAGGCTGCTTGTTCTGATGGTTTTTTTCTTTTGGTCATAATGGGTTCCCTCCCATCAAAAGCATTGCTTGGGGACGTCCCAGTTAGTTATGACTGCTCTGTGTCCCGTGATGTACGATTAAGAAAAAAATAGGCTTTTTTTCTACAGCTTACCTGTAAAATCCTTTTCTTGGAGTACATCACAGGACACAGAGATCCCTTCCCTCTTGTCTGTGAAGTTTATTGCTTGTTACAAAACTGATATAACCCCTCCTACACAGGAAGTATCTAGGAGAGGATTTCCTTTCTTTTTTGGTTTGCCAGTGTTCATTCACCTATAGGTGGCGTGTAACCCAGTTAGTTATTATGGCTGCTCTGTGTTCCGTGATGTACTCCAAGAAAAGGATTTTACAGGTAAGCTGTAGAAAAAATCCTATTTTTACATGCTAAAGTAGAAGAAGCGACATCACACTAACTCGCACGTTTTTGCTGCCCTTTTTACTCTGATCCTTCCTGTACACATTTGGGGGCACTCTTTACATCTGGAGGAAAACGGATTTAACCTCCGCATACCAAAAGTCTTCTTCACAGTAAAAATTATGAAAATGTGGAATAGACACCTTCCAGAACTTGTTCTGGCCAGAAAAGTACATTATTAAAAATATAAAAATAAACGAGAGAGCTGGATGCATTGGTTGAGTACATATGTTGTTTTGTGTAACGTGTCAAATTTTTTTTTTAATATCTTGTCAAATGGCAAACATCTCATTTTTATATCCTTTTTCATCCAGGGTTACAATACATACATTCAGAAATGTCTTAAGGTGATAAATACTTATCAATATTAATGTATGTTCCCTAATATTTTTTTCTTTTTATGTAGTTACTAAAAGGTGTTAATTTTTAGTCTGAGTTCCCAAACTTTCACAGTGTTAATTTTTATTGATGAAAATATTTTCGTAGACTAAATTAAAACTGGTACTGGAGATTTTAGTCGCTTTAAAACGATTCAGATGACTAAATTGGCATTTGAGTCAAAAGACTGACTAAAACTAGATCAAAATGGATGACAAAGTTTAACACTGCACTACCACATAAGAATAAGTAGGGGGCATCTACTAAGCTGCTGGGGGGGAAAAAATTAAGAAAAAGGCTTTTCTTATTTTTTTGTTTTATTTATTTTTTCTTAATATTTAATGTTGGTGTTATATTCAAGTAATATGTGCAATGGCATTACAGCCAATAGAGTTTACAGTTTTTTGTTTTCTTCTGTTTGTCAAAAAGAATGGTTTTGTTTGTTTATGAAATCTGGTTTTATTTATAAAGAAGTTGTATATCACAACGGCTAAATCTGTGTCTGTAGTGCATGTTCAAACCTTAATACCATAAATATGTTTGTTCGATTTTGTGTTTTTTTTTTTTTTTTTTTTTTTTATTACCTGCTTGCCAAAACCTCTGATTAAGGACTTACAATAGTCCGAAACATGTCAGGTGTCCACGCAAGTAGGCATGGCAGCTAGCCTGGCATCTCTATGGCCCCATTCACACCTCAGCTCCAAAACGCTGGAGAAGAAAAAAAATCTATTCTCTACGGAGATGGTTCACATCTCCACTCCAAAGCTCAAAGTTCTGGAGCTTTTTTTTTAGCTCAATTCGGGCATATTTGGGCGTTTTTTTGCTTTTTACATTGGTGACCATTTGACCTGTACAAAATCGCGGCAAAATCACGCCACTTTCTGCCTGAAAACGATACGCTCAGGTGTGAATGCAGCTTAAGGGTAGCCCTATGTTCGCTATGTTTCATGCGCTGTCATGGGTATTTGATATGTATTTAGAGTTTTTGTAGACCGTTTTTAATATTGCTGTATTGCTTACACTTTTAAAATGTGATGTACAATAAAAATATGTTTTTAACCATATATATTGGTACGTGTTAAGTCCATGAGGGGTATACCAAGCATCTATGCACCAAGGGTTTTCTCTATTTTTTGCAATATATATTGGACAGAACAGACCAATCCCTCAACACATGCCACTTTTTCTCAAATAATTGTAGTTCACAACCTTGAGTAAACATGTTCTCAGAGCTTGTAAAAAGATATCAAGTGCGCATAACCTTATAAAATCATCTGGCATTTTTTTTTAAGATCTGTGTTTCTTGTTTGCATTAGTTCTATGCAATGAACCAATTTGATAAATCCACATTATTGTATTAATCAAGTCGAATGTTTCTCCCTCTTAGTGCATTCCATATTCTGTGCTGCTGAAAGATTTGGATATGAGGAACCTCAGAGAGCTGGAGGATCTAATTATAGAAGCAGTTTATACAGATATTATTCAGGGCAAACTGGATCAGCGCAACCAAGTTCTGGAAGTGGATTTCTGCATTGGACGGGACATTCCCAAGAAGGATATAAGTAGCATTGTTAAAACTCTTCAGGAGTGGTGAGAATCATTTTATTTACATACTTTCACTCATTGTTTTTCTATATTTAACCACTTGCCGCCCTCCATATAGTAAAATGGCAGCGGCGGAGTGGCACTCTCGTTCTGGGACAACGTCATATGATGGCGCCTCAGAACCGCCGCTCTCCTGCGCCGTGTTCCTAGGACTCGGCGCAACCCCGATCTCTGTTAAGAGCCGATGACGTGGCCCTTTATCCAATCACAGCCGGTTACATGTTAACAAGGAAGCAGCTCTCCTTGCTTCACACTGACCGAGGGTGTGGCAAGGAGATCCCATCAGTGGCATCTCCTCGTAGGGGAGACCTGTACAGGTTATCTGTGCCCTGATTACAGAATAGCCCCTGCAATGCCCATCATTGACACCAATCGGTGCCCATTAGTGATGCCAGTCAGTGCTGCCTTTCAGTGCCACCTATCATTGCCCATCAGTGCGGCATATTGGTGCCACCTAATCAGTGCCCATAAGTGCTGCCTCATCAGTGCACATCAGTGAAGGAGAAATATTACTGATTTACAAAATTTACTCACAGAAACTGACATTTTTTTTTTTTTTTTTGCCAAAAAATAAAAAAAAACAGCAGTGATTAAATGCCACCAAAAGATAGCTCTATTTGTGTGAAAAAAAAATGATAATTTTTTTTGGGTACAGTGTTGCATGACCATGCAATTGTCATTCAAAGTGTGACAGTGCTGAAAGTTGAAAATTGGCCTGGGTAGGAAGGGGGTGAAAGTGGTTAACACACAACATTCTTTACAAATTTCTTTATTTTATTTACTCATCTTTATAGCAGTAGTGGAGAGGGGGAGGATGGAGTTCCGACGACAGCTAGTGATGAGCGAGTATGGGGGGTCACAGATGGAGTGACACTGAGGGTGGGCGAGAGAGAGTGGGGGCTGAAGAGGAGAAACACTGTGATGTGTTTTTTGGACAGTTTTTTTTTTTTTCTCAGTCCAGGAGTAACAGTGTGTGCTTATAAGATGCGGCAGCCGGCTCCATAGAGCAGAAGAGACTCTGGTGTAGAGGAGAAAAGAGAGAGCAGCGCCGCTCTAAGAGTAGTGGGTCTGATTACAGTGGGAACTGTATGTGAAAATCAAAAGAAAGTATGTACTCACACTTTGTTTAAAAATATCAGGCACGTAGCGGTATCTTTATTTTAAAATTATTTTAAAATAAAGATACCGCTACGTGCCTGATATTTTTAAACAAAGTGTGAGTACATACTTTCTTTTTATTTTCACATACAGTTCCCACTGTAATCAGACCCACTACTCTTAGAGCGGCGCTGCTCTTTCTTTTCTCCTCTATAGAAGTAGTGCATTCTACAGCTCTTTTGCCATGACTCTTCCAGAAGTTATAGCAGCCTTTCCCAAAATTTTCTTACCACATTAATGGTGATTTGAACGAAAGTTTCGCTTTATCAGGGTTAAAAAAAAAAAAAAAACTACACCCAAAGTTGTTTTATTTTTGGTGGAGTGTCTGAGTCCTAAAAGATGGTGACCCAAAAAGGAAAAATGTAGGTGCTGCTCAGGTAGAGAGGTAAAGTCCAACTAGACCGCTGTGAGTTTAGGCAAGGACAGGGAGCTCGTCCTAGCTCCAAGCTGCAGCAATGTCAAAGGAAAAGGTCCATAAGCCACACATCATAAAGCAGACCCATGTGCATGAAGTGAGAATGACAGCCTCAGCCCAGGCCAGGCCTCCAACATGCTTTGCTCCACCCCCTTGGAGCTTAATCATGGCAATGTTTTTAATTGTGACACATTCCTTTTCACAAATATCCTGGATCTCCTCATGATTAAGCTCCATCCCCATTATTAAGCTCCAAGGGGCAGAGTGAACCATGTTGGGGGCATGGCCTGGCTGGCTGCCATTCATCTTGCTTTATGCACATGGGTCTGCTTCATGATGTGTGGCTTATGGACCTTTTCCTTTGACATTTCTTCAAAGATGGTGTTGTGTGAATGTTCATGGGAAAAGGGGTCATCTTTCCCATGAGATGATCTCTAGTATGACATTTCTTACAGCAAACGTTTAGTGAAGAAAATATGGAAGTTTACATTGCTGGCCACCTGAAAATGCAGGTTTCCTGGATGGCTCTCTATATGAAAATTAGCCCAGAACAAGCATGAAAATTGTACAGATGTGCACTTAGTCAGTGATTTAGAAAGCACTGAATCACTTGGACTAGCGTGACAGCCAGGGACCAAATATTTCTACAAGGAGGCTCGCAGTGGTTGCTTTCAAATACAGAGGCTGCTATTGCTGAGCTTTTTCTGAAAATGCTAAATACCTGGCTGTCTCTGGGTTGGAGTCTTTGACCTAATGTCTGGACTCCCAATCTTCATACTAGTTCATGGATAAGAGAACCAGAATATATAGAAGAAGCCACTTGATTAGTGTGACAATCCAGAAAACGAGCATTTTCAAAAAGATAAGTTACTTGTGCTTTTATAGGGGCCTCATCCAAAGTCTAAATGGTCCACAGAATTGTCCTGTGTTTTAATCCTTTTTTTTTTTTCTTACATACAATATGTAATATATTTTGACGGGACCTTTTAGGTATTGTATTTGTATCTAACCATTTGTTTGTCATGTTTTTGTAGTACAAATTTAAAGCGGGACTTTTACCCATAACAACTATAAAAAAAAAAAAAAAATGTTCTTCAGCAAGGAACATGCATTCCACTTTAAGAGTTATGCTACCTAAATATGTGTGCTGTAAATTGCCTCCAGCATTTCTCCTGTTTCTTCTTGCTGGAGGCTGACATTTTGCTGAAGCCCAGAGCCCCTGAACAGCAGTAAAGCAAATCCTTTGATTAACCAGTTTAAAAAAAGCTACATTCCTGGAAGGATGGGATTGCTAACTGTAACTTTGGCTTGTGTCTTAAACCAAACTGTCAAACCATCAAATGGCTGGTGTCATAACTGATCACGTGTAGCACCATGGCAGTTGCAGATCAGACAGAAGCGGCTTCCTTGGCTGTAAAGGATAGAAGGGTTTAATTCTGCTTTAAAGTTATTGTAAAGCTTCGTTTGTTATTTAAAAAAACTAAAAAAAAACGTGTCATACTTACCTCCTATGTGTAGTTTGTTTTGCACAGCGGGCCTGATCCTTGACTTCTGGGGTCCCCCGACGGCACTTGTAGCTCCTCCCCGCATGTATAACCTTTAGGAGAAGCGCTCTCCCGGGGGGGTTACCTTGCGGGCACGCTGCCAAGTCCAGCATTTGCGTTCATAGTCACAGAATGCCGGACTCAGTCCTACCCCCAGCACCCGCGTCGTTTGATTTGATTGACAGCAGCGGGAGCCAATGGCTGCGCTGCTATCAATCTATCCAACCAAAAGCCGAGACAACGGGCAGAGGGGAAGAGCGCGTCTCCGGCGTGGGAATTACAGGGCTTAGATGGGGAAAACTGGGGGGCTGGGGGGGCTGGTCAGTGACAAGTTTTTTCACCTTAATGCATAGGATGCATCAAGGTGAAAAAACATGAGGGTTTACAACCCCTTTTAATCAGCAGATCGGCCTTTATAAACTTGGCAATGCCTAAAAATGGAGACAAACTGAGCATATGCAGAGCAGAATGAGACAGTGTGTGTATTACTGAATTCTAAACAGTCTAGGCACTTATTTTTAACGTTTTGTATAGCTATATCTTCAAAAGGGGCCAGCCTGAAGTCATCTAGCAGGACTTAATTTTCTGACTAAAGTTCTCCTTCAAGATGGCACGTGTGAAAAATTATCAATAGACCACAGAGTAAATACCTCTAATGGCAGAGGATGAAAACATTCATCCTAGACTTTGTCTCATAGTTGACTTGCTATTCAAGTATAATTTGGTTATTATTTTACTTTTTGTTTTGAGGAATTTAAATGTTTTATAATACTAAGCATGCTTCTGATTTACAAATAATTTTATATCTCAGGTGTGATGGCTGTGAGGCAGTTTTAATGGGGATTGAACAGCAAGTGCTACGGGCTAACCAGTACAAGGAGACCCACATCCGCACACAGCAGCAAATAGAGACAGAAGTGAGTATAAGCACACTGTTTGAATGAAAAGCAAGCCGCTCATTACATGCTAAATATATATGCTCCACAGTTTATCAGTATTGCTTTTTGCCAACGTGGTTCCCAAAAACGTGCACAGGGCTTCAAAAGCCAAAGAAACAACCATTAAAACCAAAGAAACCAGCACATATAGTACATAATAACGCACACAAACTAGAAATTTGCAGGTTGAAGAACTAAAACAGTTATTTAATGTAATAATCAACATGGTCTTTCAGTAGGATGATTGGGGCGTGAGCCTGTATGATCACACTGGCCAACCAAGCACAAGTGCAAACACTCTGTTTTGGCTCCATCTCTTGTAAAGACAATATAGAAGTGTATATACACACATTCCAATACATTGGCTCGTGGACTTTAAATGAGGTACATCACATACAAATTACTAGATAATTGATACACGTGATTGCAAATTTATTATTCCATTAATACAAGTCTCATCACAATAAATTCAATTAAAAATAATATAGAGCTGATTTGTAATATGTAGAATATAGCAACATAAATTATTTTGCACTATAAATTCATTTATAGTCATACTATTTTACATATACAGTCCAAATATTAGTTTTTGTTTTGTGGATCTCTATCCACTTGCTCAGGAGTAGATGCAATATGCATATTAATCGGCTCCAAGTTAGACATGGCAACACTAGGGATTAAAAATCCTCTGGGACGTCTCCTCCAGGAGCTGTGGCAGTATGACCCACAGAGACCAAAGGGGCAGATGGATGAAGTGCTAGTAAAATGCAGATCCATATATAGTAGTCCATAGTAACTCCCACAGCGAATACCGACAATTTATATTAAAGCTGTAATCCACAGTAGCCCAGAGGCTGCTGGGATTACACTCTGGGCTGCTGTGGATTACAGAGGTATAATAAATTGTCGGTATTTGGTGTGTGTGTGTATATATATATATATATATTATATATATATATATATATATATATATATATATATATATATTATGTATTCAGGTATGGGAGGCACATCGCAATAAACAGTGCTTCAGATTACAATTTTATAGAAAAGCTTCCCTGAGGGCAGACTGCCCAGTGATGCCCGCATATGGTTGATACCTGCAAATGTTGTTAGAGGGAGCTGATATCAGATGCATCAGGCAAAAGTACTGTTAAATCTAAGAAAAATGTTAGCGCAAGGGTTGTTGAGATTTAACAGATTAAGGTAAAAGAGGTCACGTTTTGCCTGTCTTTAGCTTTCCAAGTTTGCTGTCCCATGTTACTACTCTGCTTCTGAACAGTGATGATTTTACTTCCAACTAAAGGGATTGCAAGTGTTAAAAGGATTACCAGAATATGTTAATAATGTGACGGCTCTTTGGTACCTCAAACACCTTTCAACATCATCAACTTTCAGGGAGCTTTGACATACCAGAATCTCCCCCATATATTAGAGTAGTTCTCTATTGCGAAGTGGTGTGCCAAGCTACCAGAGGTTAAAGGAAAACATTTTTGTTACAATGTATAAAGCATATAAATTTGCTATACAAGCCATTTTGCAATTTTATTTAAATGAAAAGTTTCAATGTGCAACTTTTATGAAAACGGCCAATAGTTCAGTAGAATATGGCAACCTGGAGGCATTTTGAAGACCATTAGCATACAGGCTGCTCTCCGACAAATGTAATTTCCTGCTTTTTATAGTCAGATATGTTTTATTTAGGTTTTAGTGTATCAAACCAGTACAAAAAAGAGCCAGTAGGTTTTACAATTCTAAAAGGGTAATAACGAGATCCAACAAGAACAGGGGACATGTCCACATATAAGGAACAGAAAATGGTATTTGTTAGATCAGGTTTACTGTATGTGACAAACAAAAAAAGAAGGCATACAATATGAGTCTGTCCACCATTGTCCCTAAAGGAACTAAGAGGTGGTATAAAGTCCATGGGCCCGAGCCCCAGATCAACCAAAATGACTGACTGCAGAGTAGGTGTATCCTGTAAAAAATACGAGAGTGAAAGTAAGGGTACATATAGTAAGAGAAGCAGAGAGTGAAATAGAAGGCGTGGGTCTCAAGGGGATACCGAGGCCAGCAATGAGGAGGGAGTAATAGGAACAGGATCCCCTCTGATAAAGGGAAAATGTCCTGCATTTTATGAGTGGATCATTGAATAAGCTGGAAGCAAAATTTAAATCCTCAACCCCAGTGTTTGTTCTGCAGTAAACAGGCTGATCCGATTGTACAATATCTGCCAAACATACCTATCCCTTGTTCGATAGCATAATATGGGGAATACAAAGATTTGATCTCATTTGTGGTTGTCTGATCTTTGAGTTCTGGAAGAAAGTAGTCGTCATGCTAACTACTTTTTGTTTTGCAATACATTTTATTGTTTTTGCAAACAGTCATACAAAATACAAAGCCTGTCATATGTGACAAAAGGTTTCCAACATGTTTGCATAACACATGTACTTTACTACTTTTTTTTTTTTTCTGTCACCTGTACCCCTTGACAACTGCCTCTTCGGCATACTAGGTGAAGAGTTTTGGCCATAATACAACGAAAAATGTATTTGAGAAATACCGTATTTTGTCCTGTAAAGCCATAGCCATTAAATGGTGAACCTATCCTCCCCAGCAACAGCTCAGTGGAAATAATTTTAATTAGTCAGATTTTCCTATTTAAAAAGATGTGTTTAAGAAAAATGATCCTCTCACAAAATCTGGGGTTAATGGTGCAAATCTATTTTACTCTGAACTCAGAATGATCAGCCCTGTTCCAAATTATATCAATATTACACCCAGTATATGTATATCTGTAATGTGTCGCATAATGGCGATCTATAGTAACAACACTCATTTTCTTCTATATTTTTTATTTTATGTTCAATATCTGTATCCAGATGACTCCACATCCTCATTTATTGTCATGTCATTTTACACTTTTATACAGCTATTGGAGTTTAATAAACAGTTAGATTTTTTTTCTTTTATTTTTTGCAATATAGATAGAGCCACCCAGAGAGGGTTGTATTTTTTTTTTTTTCTCAACAAGAGTGTAGTTACACTTTAAGCAATTCATAAGAAGTCAAGGGCTCTTGCAGGGTGGGTGCATGCAGAGTTAGTGTGACAAAACTAAAGGTAAATTTAGGTCCCTTGTAAAATCTGACACTTCTGGCACATTGGGTAACCCCACTTATTTCTCTGAAGACCCTAAAGAGTGATCAAAGGACCATTGACCGTTATCCTCTGTGTGTTGACAGATACAGTTTATGTAAAGCTTGCCTACTGTATGTAACCTTGAATCTTTAAAATACAGTTGGAAAAGTCATTTGGAACGCCATCCATAGGTGTCTAAAGGAGGAACAGTTCTTAATGCGAATCGCAACCAAAATGTGTATAGAAAATATACAGCATTCAAAAATGCAAGTTCAGTATAGAAGAATGAAAAGGACATTCCGTTTGCTGTAGGCAGCTAGAAGGTTTATCCTTTCAGAGATTTGGATATGCTAGGTTTGCCAGGTATTGTTACAGGATGCTTATATCACACTACTGTTTCATTTACAAAAGGAAAAGCAAGTGACACACTGCAATAGATACTCAGCAATCGCAGACATTTGTGTTCTATTCTACTTTCTTCAAAGTAAAAAAAAAAAAAACATAAAAACAAAAACATACACTGTATACCTAAACACAAACATTTTTAAAAGTTTAACACAAAAATGAGTTCTGTGACTGTATCCTCATTTGACAAGTGTATTCTAATGATAATGGTGGGCAGTGGTTGTTCCTTTTAAAACCAGCAGAGGACAGTACTTTCCTTTTTTAGTATGTCATGTTCTTATTCAATGAGAAATTTATAGTAATTTAGTGTTTTTATATATACATTGCTTTGCGATTCAATTTGCCCTTGGAGTTTTACCCATTTTTAAATATAACCTAGAAATTAAATTGATTTAATGGGGATTTTATGTCTCTGATCTACCCAAAATAATGTAAGTCAGTGGTGCCCAACCTTTTGAAGAGCAAGGGCCACTTAAGCGACTTGGTAACCAGTCGCGGGCCACAATGAGCAGAGTGGGCGGACTACAGGTCCGTGTACACTCCGCATATGCAGAGCGGACATGGACACAGCCCACTCTACTCTATGGGCCCTCCGATCCGCCCCGATGGAAGGGGACAGATCCCCTTCTGTTTTTTTTTTTCTTTTAGTGGATCGGATTGAAGGTATGCAGGTGTAAACAGACACAAGTTTGTTTACATTTGCAGCTCCTTAGGAGGTGAATGGAGGGTCTGATTGGGTTGGACCGATCATGTGAAAGGGGCCTAAGGCTGCTTTCACACTGATGTGCTGTGGTCTACCCAGAGCAATGCACCTCTGGCTTTCCTGTGGGTTAGCTGCACTTTGCCATAAAATTCTGTTATATCCTGCAGGTGTTGTGCACTTTCTGAAAGCGCACCAAACCCGTAGGTAATAACATAGGTCTATGGCTCAGTGCAGCTTGAAAGCAGCCTGTTAACCACTGCAGAACAGAGATGCCCATATATACACTGTGATTATAATATTAAACATACCTTTTAATAACAGTTTTCAATTTGGGTATCGCCAGCTGTTGCTGTTCCAGGCAGAGTGCATTTGGTATCACTCCGCCTGTGACAGGAGGTGGCGCTATGTAGGAAGCATCGTCTTATGTGGCTCTGCTATGCAACCGCTGGCTTCCTCTACCATCGGCTTCATTCACAACACTGATGCTCTGAGATGCCGGGTCGGGAACCCGTGATCTGGGCTTGCCAACCAGCCATCCCAGAGCAGGAGGTCGCGGGCCACATCAGAGGGCTCCGCGGGCCCCATGTGGCACCCGGGCCACTGGTTGGGCACCCCTGATGTAAGTGGTAAAAAAAAATATTCCTGCAAAATCTTGATTGCATAAGTTTTCACTCCCTTAGCTGCACCATTTTTTTAGTGGCTTCACAGCTAATTGCATCCAGATGTCCTATAATTATTTGGAGGGAGTCCATCTGTGTCCAGTGACACCTGATCTCAAAATAAATACAGCTGTTTCGGAAAAGCTACATAGTTTGCTAGAAAATATATCTAAGCAGTATCAGTAAGACCTAAGAGTTATCAAAACAAGCTTGTAATAGAGTTCTGGGGAAGCACCATTCAGTGTTTGGTTTAAAAAAAAAAAAAAAAAACAGCAAAACCTTATTTAATCCATTATTAAAAAATATAGCCAAGCGTGACTCTGGGACTCTGCTTAGTAAAGGCTGACTACCAAAGCTTTGTAACTGGATAGCAAGTAAGTGGCCAGTGGTTAATCTGAAGTAGCTGCACAGATCCACAGCTGGGAACTATGTGGCACGTATACTGGAAGCTACCACCTTTGTGTTTTTTGCCTACCTCTGTATAGTATGTGCACTGTCGTGTTTTTTTTAAAGTATTATTATGCTTGAATGTGTGTGTGATATTATATATATATATATATATATATATATATATATATATATATATATATATATATATATATAATCTATCATTTTTATATTTTATTTTTTGCATTCTTGTTTGTTTTTTCTATGTAATATATATTTCCTTTGTCTATTAGGTGACAAATATAAAGAAGACTTTGAAAGCCACAGCTTCCTCAACTGCTCAGGACACTGACCAGCACCTTGCGGAACGGGAAGGGCCCCCCCTTGCTGAACAACGGCAGCCCACCAAAAAGATGTCGAAGGTTAAAGGTCTAGTCTCCAGTCGCCACTAGTGAACCTAAGAACAGGGAGGAGGCTCTAGGGGTACATACTTGCTCCTGGATTGTTTACAGACTTAACCACACACCACCATTGTGTCAGCCTCTTTCTACCCAAAAACCCTCGGAGACCCTGCCTGCTAGGAGGGACAATAAACCCATTAGCGCTAACAATGCTGTGACCCAGCTCAGTTTGCGAATAGTCCTGGCAGATCAGGACATGTTGCCTAAATCTTTGTGGATCCTTCTCACTGCTGGAGAGGTTTGTTGTGTTACTGCAAGGCACAACAGGCTTCTCTGTCAGAGAGAGGATTACAGAAATGGCTGCTTATTGCTGCGTGGTTATAAAATCCCAGGTGACTTTGGTCCTGTCATCTCTCTGGAGATTTAACATGTGCAGTAGGGACAGGTCTGTATAGTAGGTTTTACTATTTTCTTAAATGTACCCTCTTGAAACATTATTTTTTTTTTTTTCAGGAAATTGTATTTTCTTTCCTCCTATGTCAGGCAACCAACTTTTGACTTCTACAAGAGAGTTACTAATAATTTAGAGTCTCTGGGTAAGGGGAAATAGAAACTCCAGCTTTAAAGCACTTTTTTTTTCTTGTATACCTAAACAATCTAAGAGGTTTAAATCAATATTGGACATCCTGCTTAGTCTCTCAAGTGAGCAGAAGGGAATAACATGTAAATATATAAAGCATATATGTATGTGCTGCTTCCATCAGCAAAGCCTTAGAATCACCCAGAGGAGGCATGCATTGAAGCTAAAGTATAGGAACAAACTCTCTGGCCTCTTTCCCAGCTAATCCATTTTTTTGGACCTTGAGCGTTCTTTGGGGATTTCAGACAAGGTTCCCCTTTGATAAGACACCTCTCTGCAGTGTCATACATCTTTCAGATTCGGGCAGCGTGGTTCCATTATCTTAATATACACTGTTTCCCTCTCTGTGCATCTAAATCTCCAAATAATTATTAAAAAAAATACAAATCTGACTATCGTTTTATTTCTGTGTAAATGGTGAACAACCCGTTTTTCATAATTTTGGGATGCAATAGAAATAATGTGATATTTTGTCACCATCCATTGTAGCTGAATCAACAACATATAGATGTAGTAGATATTACTTTTCATTTATTGAGATATTTATATAATTAAAAGGGAATTTGTGAACTGTGGTTTTTAATTATGGAGTGTGAAGGAACCTTAAAATTAGAGCAGAACATGGGGGAAATCTAGGAAACCTGATTGTAGCTTGCATTTTAAACAATATAAGTGAAGTCAAGGTGGACCTAAAAAACATTAATTTTGCCTGTTTTTTTGTTTAATTCTTTCCCAACCCAAGCAGAAATCGGCAGCACAATTCTTTATCTGTAGTTTTATTTCCTGTAAGTCAGCTGTAGAGTTACAGTAGGTACAAAAACCTAAAATTGTTTTATTCAACTTCACCTATTTTGTAAACCTAAAAGCTAGAAATGTACCAGTGGAGTGAGGCAGACATTTGATGACTGTTTTTAACGTTAATAGGGTTTTAACGTTAAAGGGTTGATTTATTAAAGGCAAATAGGCTGTTCACACAAGCATCTGCCCCAGAATTTGGTAAACGTGGTAAGGTTTCACTTTGTAAAGAATACCCAATCATTTGCAGGGAAAATAAAGAAAAAAAATGTTTTGCTTGCACATGATTAGATGTCATCAGCGCCTCGCCTCATTCACTAAGCCCTGGACCAAAATCCCTTGCAAAGTAAACAGCCTATCTGCCTTTAGTATATCAACCCCAAAGAGTACATGCAGGTGTTTTTACCACAAAAATTAAGCAACTGAAAATCACACAGGAGGAGAACATGGGCTGTACATTGTGTGTTTGTGGCTGGTATAAACAATTATTTTGTACATTTGATTATACTTATTACACTTGTTTTTTAATTTTGTAAGCCCATTCTTTCCCTGGTGAAGCAAACCTTGGGCATAAAAGGAAGTCTTAGGCCTAAACTTTACCTTGTCTCTATGCAGAAAAAGAAAATGGTTTCCTCCACAAGATAAAGCCGCCAGCTCAGACACTGCTTTCCAGAGGTGATGGCTACAAGAAATCCCATCTTCTACATGAGTAGAGAGAGGAATGTCTTGAATGTTAATGTCAAGAGAGGTATGGCCAAAGCTTTTTTGGCCATAATTCTCTTCTTGGTCACTGGAATGCACTTATTTCTGCACTTTTGTGACCTAGGTTGAGCCGACAGCGCGCTAAAGCCTGCCGTTGGATGACATCACAGAAACTGAGCCGGAGCCAGTCTGTCCTGCCCCCTTCACAGCCTGGGGCTCCAGTGAGTGCTGGAGGAGCAGAGCAGAGACCCAGTGACTGTCTTAGAGCCAACAGGTGTGTGTGTGTGTGTGTGTGTGTGTGTGTGTGTGTGTGTGTGTGTGTACACATATATATACAGTCGTGGCCGAAAACGTTGGCACCCCAGAAATTTTTTCAGAAAATCAAGTATTTCTCACAGAAAAGTATTGCAGTAACACATGTTTTGCGATACAAATGTTTATTCCCTTTGTGTGTATTGGAACAAAACAAAAAAAGGGAGGAAAAAAAATCAAATTGGACATAATGTCACACAAAGCTCAAAAAATGGCCTGGTCAAAATTCTTGGCACCCTTAACTTAATATTTGGTTGCACACCCTTTGGAAAAAATAACTGAAATCAGTCGCTTCCTATAACCATCAATAAGCTTCTTACACCTCTCACCCGGAATTTTGGACCACTCTTCCTTTGCAAACTGCTCCAGGTCTCTCTAACTGGAAAGGTCGCCTTTTCCCAACAGCAATTTTAAGATCTCTCTACAGGTGTTCAATGGGATTTAGATCTGGACTCATTACTGGCCACTTTAGAACTCTCCAGCGCTTTGTTGCCATCCATTTCTGGGTGCTTTTTGACGCATGTTTGAGGTCATTGTCCTGCTGGAAGACCCAAGATCTCGGACACAAACCCAGCTTTCTGACACTGGGCTCTACAGTGCGACCCAAAATCCTTTGGTAATCCTCAGATTTCATGATGCCTTGCACACATTCAAGGCACCCAGTGCCAGAGGCAGCAAAACATCATTGAACCTCCCACCATATTTCACTGTAGGTTCTGTGTTCTTTTCTTTGTAGGCCTCATTACATTTTCGGTAAACAGTAGAATGATGTGCTTTACCAAAAAGCTCCATCTTGGTCTCATCTGTCCACAAGATTTTTTCCCAGAAGGATTTTGGCTTACTCAAGTACATTTTGGCAAACGGTAGTCTTGCTTTTTTATGTCTCTGTGTCAGCAGTGGGGTCCTCCTGGGTCTCCTGCCATAGCGTTTCATTTAAATGTCGACTGATAGTTTGTGCTGACACTGATGCTCCCTGAGCCTGCAGGATAGCTTGAATTTCTTTGGAACTTGTTTGGGGCTGCTTATCCACCCTCCGGACTATCCTGCGTTGCAACCTTTCATCAATTTTTCTCTTCTGTCCACGCCCAGAGAGATTAGCTACAGTGCCATGGGTTGCAAACTTCTTGATAATGTTGCGCACTGTGGACAAAGGAAAATCTAGATCTCTGGAGATGGACTTGTAACCTTGAGATTGTTGATATTTTTCCACAATTTTGGTTCTCAAGTCCTCAGACAATTCTCTTCTCCTCTTTCTGTTGTCCATGCTTAGTGTGGCACACACAATGCACAGACTAAGGCCCCTTTCATACTGGGGCGGTGCGGGCGTCGGCGGTAAAGCAGCGCTATATTTAGCGCCGTTTTACTGTCATTTTAGCCGCAGTATTCGTCTGCTAGCGGGACGGTTTTAACCCCCGCTAGCGACCGAAGAAGGGTTAAAACCCCCTGCAAAGTGCCGCTGCAGTGACGCTTTGCCGGCGGCATTGCCACACTGTCCCATTGATTTCAATGGGTAGGAGTGGTGAATACACCGCTCCAAAGATGCTGCTAGCAGGACTTTTTTTTTTTTTACCGTCCTGCTAGCGCACCGCTCCAGTGTGAAAGCCCTCCGGCTTTCACATTGGAGGGAAAGGACACGCTTTCTTCATGCACTTTTTTTAGCGCTGTAGCGCCTGAAAAACGCTTAGGTGTGAAAGGGGCCTAAGTGAACTTATCTCCTTTTTATCTGCTTTCAGGTGTGATTTTTTTTTTTTTTTTTTTATATTGTCCACACCTGTTACTTGCCCCAGGTGAGTTTAAAGGAGCATCACATGCTTGAAACAATCTTGTTCATGCACAATTTTGAAAGGGCTGGAATAAACATGTGTTGCTGCAATACTTTTCTGTGAGAAATACTTAATTTTTCTGGAAAAATGTCTGGGGTGCCAACAATTGTGTGTGTGTGTGTGTGTGACACTCACTCACTCACACCCTCTCTCACAAAAGTGATTACACCCCTCACATTTTTTTGTAAGTATTTATTATATCTTTTCATGTGATGACACTTTGCTACAATGTAAAGTAGTGAGTGTACAGCTTGTATAACAGTGTAAATTTGCTGTCCCCTCAAAATAACTCAACACACAGCCATTAATGTCTAAACAGCTGGCAACAAAAGTGAGTACACCCCTAAGTGAAAATTTACAAATTGTGCCCAATTAGCCATTTTCCCACCCTGGTGTCATGTGACTCGCTGGGGTTACAAGGTCTTGGGTGTGAATGGAGAGAAGGTGTGTTAAATTTGGTGTTATCGTTCTCACTCTCTCATACTGGTCACTGGAAGTTCAACATGGCATCTCATGGCAAAGAACTCTCTGAGGATCTGAAGATGACCTAGGCTATAAGATGTTTGCCAACACCCTGAAACTGAGCTGCGGCACAGTGGCCAAGACCATACAGCGATTTAATAGGATAGGTTCCACTCAGAACAGGCCTCGCCATGGTAGCCTAAAAAAGTTGAGTGCACATGCTCAGCGTCATATCCGAAGGTTGTCTTTGGGAAATAGACATATGAGTGCTGCCAGCATTGCTACAGAGGTTGAAGGGGTGGGGGGGGAGTCAGCCTGTCAGTGCTCAGACCATACGCTGCGCACTGCATCAAATTGGTCTGCATGGCTGTCATCCCAGAAGGAAGCCTCTTCTAAAACTGATGCACAAGAAAGCCTGCAAACAGTTTGCTGAAGACAAGCAGACGAAGGACATGGATTGCTGGAACCATGCCCTGTGATCTGATGAGACTAAGATAAACTTAATTGGTTCAGATGGTGTCAAGCATGTGTGGCAGCAACCAGGTGATGAGTACAAAGATAAGTGGGTCTTGCCTACAGTCAAGCATGGTGGTGGGAGTGTCATGGGCTGGGGCTGTATGAGTGCTGCCGGCACTGGGTAGCTACTATTCATTGAGGGAACCATGAATGCCAACTTGTACTGTGACATACTGAAGCAGAGCGTGATCCCCCTCCCTTCGAAAACTGTGGCGCAGGGTAGTATTTCAACATAACAACCCCAAACAAACCTCCAAGACAACCACTGCCTTGCTAAAAAAGCTGAGAGTAAAGGTAATGGACTTGCTAAAGCATGTCTCCAGACCTAAACCCTATTGAGCATCTGTGGGGCATCCTCAAACAGAAGGTGGAGGAGCGCAAGGTCTCTAACATCCACCAGCTCAGTGATGTCGTCATGGAAGAGTGGCAACCTGTGAAGCTCTGGTGAACTCCATGCGCAAAAGGGGTAAAGGCAGTGCTTGAAAATAATGGTGGCCACACAAAATATTGACACTTTGGGCCCAATTTTGGAAATTTTTGCTTTCGGGTGTACTAAATTTTGTTCCCAGCTTTTTAGAAATTAATAGTTGTGTGTAGAGTTATTTTGAGGGGACTGGAAATTGACATTGTTATAAAAGCTACTTTACATTGTAGCAGTGTAATTTATTTAGTTTTGTCAAATGAAAAGATATAATAAAATATTTACAAAAATGTTTATGGTGTACTAGTTTGTGAGATACAGTGTGTGTGTGTGTGTGTGTGTGTATGTGTATATGTGTGTGTATATGTGTATGTATGTATATGTATGTATGTATATGTGTGTGTATATATATATATATATATATATATATATATATATATATATATATAACACCCCTGTTAAAATGTCATGTTTCTGTGATGTAAACAAATGAGACAAAGATAAATAATTTCAGAACTTTTTCTACCTTTTTTTAGTGTGACCTATAAACTGTACAACTCAGTTGAATAACAAATTGAGGTGGAGGGAAGTAAAAATAAACTAAAATAATATGGTTGCATAAGTGTACAGACCCTTAAACGAATACTGTGTTGAAGCGCCTTTTGATTTTTTTTTTTACAGCACTCAGTCTTTTTGTGAGGGCATCTCCTGTGCACTGCCCTCTTCAGATCACCCCACTGCTTTTCAATCTGATTTAGGTTTGGCCATTCCAAAACTTTAATATTCTTCTGGTGAAGCCATTCCTTTGTTGATTTGGATGTATGCTTTGAGTTGTTGTTCTGCTGAAAGATGAAGTTCCGCTTCATGTTCAGCTTTCTAGTAGAAGCCTGAGGGTTTTGTGCCAATAATGACTGGTATTTGGAACTGTTCATAATTCCGTCTACCTTGACTAAGGGCTCTTTCACAAGGGGCAGATCATTACAGATCATTGCAGATCCGCCCCGTGGATAGCCACTTGCTCAGCGGGGATTGCCGGAGCGACCTCCGCTGAGCAGGAAGATGACAGGTCTGTCTCTGCACACAGCGCAGGGATGGACCTGTCAGAGCGCCGCTCTCCCCTATGGGAGATCGGGTGACGACGGACCGTAGAGTCTGTCGTCATCCGATCCGCTCTGCAGACGGATGAAAAAATGTGGTTTTCCTCCGTCTGCAGAAACGGAGCATAGCGGGCACATCCGCTGACACCCGCTATCCCATAGGGATACATGTATGTCTGTCTGTTTTTTCATCCTAAAACGGAAGGATGAAAAACGGACATACGGTCCGTCAGTGTGAAAGAGCCCTTATGCCCCTGTTCCAGCTGAAGAAAAACAGCCCCAAAGCCTGATGATGCAACCACCATACTTCACGGTGGTGGGTATGGTGTTCTTTTGGTGATGTGCAATGTTTGTTTTTGCACCAAACGTATATCTTTTGGAATCGTGGCCAAAAAGTTCAACCTTTTGGTTTCATCAGACCATGACGCATTTTCCCTACATGCTTTTGGGAGACTTCAGCTACTGTCGCACTGGGGAGTTGGGGGCATCAGCGGTAAAGCGCCGCTCTTTTTAGCAGCACTTTTTGGCTGCTAGCGTGGCGCTTTTAACCCCGTTAACGGACAAAAAAGGGTTAAATGCACCCGCAAAGGGTTGCTTTGCCGGCTTTTCGGTGCTGCCCATTGATTTCACCTCTTCTATGGCGCCTCAAATATGCGGCTTACAAGACTTTTTTTGGTGTCCTGCCAGCGCACCGCTCCATTGTGAAAGCACTCGGGCATTCACACTGGAGTGAGAGGAGAGGCTCTTTACAGGCGCTCTTTTTAGCGCCTGTAAAGCGCCTCAGTGTGAAAGTAGCCTTCAGATGTGTTTTTGCAAAATTTAGGCGGGCTTGGATGTTTTTCTTCGTAAGAAAAGGCTTCCGTCTTGCCACTCTACCCCATAGCCCAGACATATGAAGAATGCGGGAGATTGTTCTCACATGTTCCACACAGCCAGTACTTGCCAGATATTCCTGCAGCTCCTTTAACCACTTCCCACCCGCAGTACGTCATATGACGTCCTTGACTTTGAGCGGGAATATCTGAATGATGCCTGCAGCTATCGTTCAGATTTCATTCTTTAATGCCGGCGATTCTGTGCACTGTAAGAATGATCATAGCAGCAGTTCCGCCGCTTGATCGGTCTTACAGGCGACGGGAGGGGACACACCCCCCCCCCCCCCCCCATCCGGTGCTTCCCCGGGCTCTCCCGTGCCATCGGGGACCCAGAGAAAGAATCCGCCACCGCCGAATGAAGAGCAAAGAGATTTCCAGTGACCAGGTGGTCACCAGTCATCGCAACGTCAGCGCAACGTTATGATGTCACGTCCGGGCCACGGATGTCAACAAAGCGGATGGAAAGCGGTTGGATCTTGGCTGGAAAGCATCAGATCTGTCTTTTTTTTTTTTTTTCGATCTGATGCTTTCCAGCCTGGAGGAGAAATGTGGGGTCTTGCAGACCCCACATCTCTCCATAAAGAGGACCTGTCACACACCATTCCTATTACAAGGGATGTTTACATTCCTTGTAATAGGAATAAAAGTGATCAAAAAAAATTTATTAAAATGACAATAAAATCTACAATAAAAAAAACGCCCCCGTGTGCACGGAAGTGAGCGCACGCGTAAATTCCACCTGTAAATGTAAACACCGTTCAAACCACACGTGAGGTATCGCCGCATGCGTTAGAGTGAGAGCAACAATTCTAGCACTAGACCTCATCCATAACACTAAACATGTAACCTGTAAAAAAAACATTAAAGCGACGCCTATGGAGATTTTTTTAGTACTGAAGTGTGCACAATTTTAAAGCGTGACATGTTGGGTATCTATTTACTTGGCGTAACATCGGCTTTCAAATTTATACAAAATTGGGCTAACTTTACTGTTTTGTTATATTTTAATGAAATTTTTTGAAATGAAACTGTTTTTTTTTTTTTTTTTTTTTTCAAAAAAAAAAAGGCGTTTGAAAAATTGTGGAGCAAATACTGTGTGACATAAAAAGTTGCAACAGCAATTTTATTCCCTAGAGTGTCTACTAAAAAAAAAAAATCTATAATGTTTGGGGGGTTCTGAGTAATTTTCTAGCAAAAAGAGAGGAGTGCCAGAATAGGCCTGGTAAGTGGTTAATGTTGCTGTAGGCCTCTTGGCAGCCTCCCTGACCAGTTTTTTCTTCTAGTCTTTTTTCATCAATTTTGGAGGGGTGTCCAGTTCTTGGTAATGTCACTGTTGTGCCATATTTTCTGTCTTCACTGTGATCCATGGTATATCTAATGCCCTGGAAATTCTTTTGTACCTTTCTCCTGACTGATACCTTTTAACAATGAGATCTCTCTGATGATTTGGAAGCTCTCCGCGAAACCATGGCTTTTGCTGTAGGATGTGCCTAAGAAAATTTCAGCAAAGACCTACTGGAACAGCTGAGCTTTATTTGGGGTTAATAAGATCATGATCCTGAATCATGCTAGTTCAGCTGAACTTGAACAATTTCATTCCTGCAGTTGCTGTGAACCAGGGCTCACATGTAATTGCTTAAGTCTGAAGATAGCTATAGTTATAAGAGGGTGTGCACACGTATGCAACCACATTATTTTAGTTTTTTTTAGCCCCCCCCCCGCCAAGAGATATCAGTTTGTTTTTAAATTGAGTTGTACAGTTTATAGGTCACATTAAAGGTGGAATGTGTGTATGTATGTGAAAAGAAAATTAGAGATTATATATATATAATCTCTCTAATATACACACAGTATCTCACAAAAGTGATTACACCCTTCACATTTTTGTAAATATTTTATTATATCTATTCATGTGACAACACTGAAGAAATTACACTTTGCTACTATGTAAAGTGGTGAGTGTACCGCTTGTATAACAGTGTAAATTTGCTGTCCCCTCAAAATAACTCAACACACAGTCATTAATGTCTATGTCCATGCTTGAATGTAGGCAAGACACACTTGTCTTTGTACTCATCACCTGGTTGCCGCTACACACGCTTGACACCATCTGAACCAAATAAGTTTATCTTGGTGTCATCAGGACATGGTTCTAGTAATCCATGTCCTTAATCTGCTTGTCTTCAGCAAACTGTTTGCAGGCTTTCTTGTGCATCATCTTTAGAAGAGGCTTCCTTCTGGGATGACAGCCATACAAACCAATTTGATGCAGTGTGCAGCGTATGGTCTGAGCACTGACCGGCAGAATTGTGTCAATGTTCCAATATTTATGGACCTGACTGTGTGTGTGTGATATATATATTAGGGGTGCGCATCTTCACTTGCCTCACGATTCGATTACGATTATCCGGTCCACGATTCGATTTGATTCCACGATGCATCACGATTACTGCGCATGGTTTTCATCCAAAAAATTCAAGCAGTCAGAAGAACTACATTTTCTAAATTTTATCTGTTCTTAAAAAAAAAGACAACACTACCTGCATGTAGCAAAGTGTAAACACAGCAGACAACTTAAAGATGAGCTCCAGACTGCCCCCAAATGACTACAGAAGATGGTAAGAGACTGCAGATGTGATACAGAAGATGGTCAGAGACTGCAGACGTGATACAGGGGATGGTCAGAGACTGCAGGCGTGATACAAGAGATGGTCAGAGACTGCAGGCGTGATACAGGGGATGGTCAGAGACTGCAGGCGTGATACAAGAGATGGTCAGAGACTGCAGGCGTGATACAGGGGAAGGTCAGAGACTGCAGGCATGATACAGGGGATGGTCAGAGACTGCAGGCATGATACAGGGGATGGTCAGAGACTGCAGGCATGATACAGGGGATGGTCAGAGACTGCAGGCGTGATACAGGGGATGGTCAGAGACTGCAAACATGATACAGGGGATGGTCAGAGACTGCAAACATGATACAGGGGATGGTCAGAGACTGCAAACCTGCTGGACATGGTAAGGGAGGTGCCAGACTGTGCTAGCCAAGCTGACCAATACCCCGCCCCTCTCACCACATAATACTGTTTAATTACCATAGCGCTCCCCTGCCTAGTGTCACCACGGACCAATTCCCATCTCTATCGACCAGCATCCACACAATCCTCTGCTCTCCCCCCATCTCTACACAGTAAGCATGCAGATAGAGCAATAAAAAACTAAAAATGGTGTGCAGTGCTTTGTGGTGATTGTACAAAAGAGTCTCATTAAGTAGTGAATAAATATAGTCCTGAAATATATAAATCTGTGATCTGATTGAAAGAAATCTTTTGTGTATTCAAAGTAATTCCAGTGCTGAGTGTGCTCTGCTGTGTTCAAATCATTCCTGATTTCTGGTGAATGATTTGAACACAGCACACTCAGCACTGGGATTACTTTGAATACACAAAAGATTTCTTTCAATCAGATCACAGATTTATACATTTCTTGACTATATTTATTCACTACTTAACGAGACTCCTTTGTACAATTTACCACAAAGCACTGCACACCATTTTTAGTTTTTTATTGCTCTATCTGCATGCTTACTGTGTAGAGATGGGGGGAGAGCAGAGGACTGTGTGGATGCTGGTCGATAGAGATGGGAATTGGTCCGTGGTGACACTAGGCAGGGGAGCGCTATGGTAATTAAACAGTATTATGTGGTGAGAGGGGCGGGGTATTGGTCAGCTGGGCTAGCACAGTCTGGCATCTCCCTTACCCCACTCGGTGTCCTCCCAGCGGCCCCCTCACCTGGCTCTGCCTCATCCGTCACACCTGGCTCTGCCTCATCCGTCACACCTGGCTGTACATGCTGCCTCCACTCTCCTCCTCCGCGCTCTGTGCTCCACAAGCCGGCCGCCGCTGCCACTCTTAGCAGCAGCAGTTTCGAACACCGCTCCATGTCCCCGCCAACGTGCAGACAGCGCGACGCAGGGGGTGACGTCAGTGGTACTCAGGAAGCGGGAAAAGCCGGCGCGGCTTACTCCCACGGCTCTTCGGCGGCTTTCGGCTCCGTTCGGTTGCGGAGGCAGGGCTTAACGCGGAGCGAGGATGATGTCATCTAAACATCGATTATTCCAGTCATAGCATCGATGCCGCATCGTGTATGGTTGATTGGCGATGCATCGATGCTATGATTAATTTCAACGGCCCTAATATATATATATATATATATATATATATATATATCATTTAGCAACTCGCATGGTTGATGATATAAACAGGCACATCTAAGTATGCAGGCATCCAGGGTAAAGCTGTCCACATTGACCGTCCTCCACTAAGGGCTTGAGTGCAAGGGCAAAGAGCAGGGGTGACAATGGGCACCCGTCTGGTACCTCGGAAAAGTTGGAAGGCCTCCGACAGTGAATCATTTATTCTAATCCTTGCTGACCGAGCTGCATATAAGAGCTTGATCCAGGATATGAATCCCTCCCCTAAGCCGAATTTAGTTAACACTGCCCACAGGTAATTCCACTCCATGCAGTCAAAAGCTTTGGTAGCGTTGAGTGAAAGAATTGCTCTATTACCCAAGTTCTCAATTGGGAGCTGAATATTCAGGAAGAGCCTCCTGATGTTCAGTGCCGTGGATCGTGCCGGGATGAATCCAGACTGATACACATGGACCAGTCCAGAGATTACCTTTGCCAATCTCGTCGCCAGAACTCGTGCCAGAAGTTTGACATCCGAGTTTAGCAATGAGATGGGTCTGTAGAAGTCTGATTGTTAAGGGTCCTTTCCTGGTTTAGGAAGCACCACCACCACTGCCTCACCCATGGAGTCTGGAAGACGGACAGTTTTAAACGACTCGTTTAATGTTTCTAACAGGCTTGGCAGTAGTGTTGCACTGTATCGTTTATAGGCTTACAGGTAACCCATCTGTGCCTGGGGCCTTACTGTTCGCGATTTGAGACACAGCCAGTAAAAGCTACTCCATTTTGAGTGGAGCATTCAGCATTTCCACTTCCTGATTTGTAGCTCTAGGTATGTGACACTGATCCAGGAATTGAGAGAATGCCTCCTCTGTAGGGTTTACTTAAAAAAAGTCTGTGAACACTGATGCAATTTGGGCCTGTTCACTGACTGTGTCTCCAAGTGGGGTCTGTATGGATTCTATATGTGTGGTGCCTTGCCGTGCTCTAGCTATCACTGCCAGGAGGTGGCCTGTATTTTCCCCCTTCGTTAAAGTAGTTTTGTTTAATAAAGAATCTCTTATTTTCTGCTGCATTGAGCGAAACCTGTTGGAAGAGGGCATGGGCCTCCAACCAGCTGCATTCAGTGTCTGCTGACAGGGTCTGTATATATTGGGCTTCCGCCTCACTAGCTTTATTCAGGATAGTGTTCTACCATTCTTTGGTTTTGGTTTTAATAGAAGAGATCTGCTTTATAATAAGACCCCGCATATGAGCCTTTAATGCATCCCAAACTATCTTGGGGTTGGCTGTACCTTGGTTGATTTGCATAAAGTGCTTAATCGCCTTAGGGATGGGGTCCAGGGCTGGTAATAACTCAAACAAAAAGGGATTAACCTTCCAGAGCCTATACTGTCTTTGCAGAGAGAAATCTACTCCTAGGTTAAGAGGGTAATGGTCTGATATATTCCTAGGTACATAGACTGCAGTGTCAGTCCTGCCTAGTGCTGCCATATTTCCCAGGGACATATCAGTACGTGACAAACAGCGGTATGAACCTGAATAACATGAGTAGCTTTGCTTTTCTCTCCATGCATCCTTCAACCCCAGTTCACCAACTAGTTTGACAAAGGGGGTTGGGCCACTTGGACCTGTGTCACCTCTGGAGTAGGACGAGAATCTATCTAACTTTCTGTCTAACACATTATTGAAGTCTCCCATAACCCAAAGTGGTGTGTTAGAATGTTGGGCCATAAATTGAGTCAATTTATTCAAGCAGTCAGGGGTAAATGGTGGAGGGATATACACATAGGCAATTATGCAGGAGACTGCCGCCACCTTACAAAATAGAAATATATATCTCCCTTGATCATCCACTAAGGACTGTAATAATGTAAAGGGCGTCATATTTGCTATTAGAATGCTAACTCCCCTGGAATAGGCCGTGTGGGTGGAGTGGAACTGTGTCTTATAGCATCTGCGTTTAAGGGTAGACATCGTATCAGGCTGTAGATGGGTTCCTTGCAGACACACCACTGCCGCGGTGTACTTTTTTTTAAAGTGGAAAACAATGCCACACGTTTCACTCCATCACTCAGCCCTCTCACATTTCATGAGAGAATCTTAAGTGCATTAGCCATAGGGTATAATTATACATGCAGTAAACACAATATAGCATACTATTTGCTGTTTGAATGTTGTATCACTATTCCAGGTAATAATAAACACTATCATATACTGATAATCTTTCCACCCCAGTTCTGAAGGTCCACCATATTAAGTACCATACCCCCTTACATCAGGAGTGCTCCCCTTCCACCTTAGAATCCCCTCCTTAATTAAGATTGCCCCCTTTCACATCATAGTCCCACTTTACATATCAGAGCCCCTCCCCTTAACATCAGAGCCCCCACTTATACATCATTGTGTCCCTTTACATCAAGAGTGCCCCCCATCCACATCAGAGCCCCCTCCTTTAAAGTTCAGAGTCCCCCTTATGCATCAGTGCCCTCCTTCCATGCCAGGGTGCCTTCTTACATATCGGAGTCCCCCTATAATCATCAGATCCGCCCCCTTAACATTACAGCCTTTCTAGACATCAAAGCCTCCTTTGCCATATTATCATTTTTCATTACACATTAGAGTCCATGTTACACATAAAAGCTACCCTTACTCATTAGAGTCCCCCACCCTTCAACATAACTGACAGGCACATGGCTGGAGCCAAGAGGCAGAACAGGTCAGAATGGAAGTTCCATCCTTCTGTGAATGCTGGTGCCTGAATGTTATTCTTTGCTAGGATGGGTGGGATGAGAGAGGACTGGCCCTAGAGACTACAGGGGAGTGGGAGGGAGACACCAGTGGCAGCTGCACAGTGCACACCTCAGCTGCATCTTTGATTGGGGGGGGGGGGGGTGCAGTGAGGGTAAGCATCTCTACTGCTGAGTGGCACCCCCCCCCCCTTTCAAGTGCTGTGCCACACCTGCAAGACCCTAGATATGCCACTGGGTCTGGCTACCAGGTAAGATATGAACTTGGCAGGAATGGACTTCTTATCCCACCTAAAGTTTTACAAAGCCTCATGGCTCCAGGACCCAAACCAGAGCATATCAAGATCTCACAAAACGTTTGTTTCCTTGGTATCAGACAGAAACCACTCACTATGTGTAGGTAAGAAACCTAGTTGCTGCATAAGACTTTCCATGCTTCTTTATATATAGATTATATATATATATATATATATATATATATATATATATATATATATATATATATATACATACACACACACACACACACACACACACACACACACACACACACACTATAATATACTGTGTATGTATATATATATATATATATATATATATATATATATACACGCACACACACACACACACACACATTCTTTTTTTTTTATTGCAAAAAATGCTAAACCACTTTCCGACCGGCGCACGACGATGTACGTCCCTTTTTTGAAGAGGGATATCTCGGTAACGGCAGGAGCTGCTGCCACAACCGAGGTATCCATCTCTTCAGGCGCCGGTCGGCTGTCCGATAATGGTGTTCATCGCGGCGGATTCGCCGCAAGATCACCGTTATCGGCGGCAGGAGAGGTGCCCCCCCCCCCCCCTCCTGCCGCTCTCCCGCGCCTTCCGCCGCTTACCGGAACCGTCGGCAGCGGCGGAGGCGATCGGGTCCGTTCCCCTCCTGTGTCTAGAGATGAGTGACGCTAAGATGGCCGCCACTCATCTCTATACCATAGGAGGGCGGAAGCGACGTCAAAAACGTCACTTCCGCCCATACCTCTTAAAGAGGAATTTTCAAATGTCATTTTTTTTAAATGACATTTTTTTTTTTTTTTTTCATTGAAGTCCAAATATGAGATCTGAGGACTTTTTGACCCCAGATCTCATATTTAAGAGGACCTGTCATGCTTTTTTCTATTACAAGGAATGTTTACATTCCTTGTAATAGGAATAAAAGTGAGCCAATTAATTATTTTTTAAAAAACAGTGTAAAAATAAATAAGAAAAACAAAAAAATTTTTTTTTTAAAGCGCCCCGTCCCGACGAGCTCGTGCGCAGAAGCGAACGCATACGTGAGTAGCGCCCGCATATGAAAACGGTGGTCAAACCACACATGTGAGGTATCGCCGCGATCGGTAGAGCGAGAGCAATAATTATAGCCGTAGACCTCCTCTGTAACGCAAAATATGCAACCTGTAGAATTTTTTAAACGTCGCCTACTGAGATTTTTGAGGGTAAAAGTTTGATGCCATTCCACGAGCGGGCGCAATTTTGAAGCGTGACATGTTAGGTATCAATTTACTTGGCGTAACATTATCTTTCACAATATATAAAAAAATTGGACTAACTTTACTGTTGTCTTATTTTTTTATTAAAAAAAGTGACTTTTTTCCAAAAAAAGTGCGCTTGCAAGACCGCTGCGCAAATACGGTGTGAAAAAAAGTATTGCAATGACCGCCATTTTATTCTCTAGGGTGTTAGAAAAAAAACAATATATAATGTTTGGGGGTTCTAAGTTTTTTTCTAGCAAAAAAAAACTGTTTTAAAAACATGTAAACACCTAAAATCCAAAACGAGGCTGGTCTTAAAGTGGTTAAGCTTAAAAGCTATTTTTTGGCAAAGTCAAGAGAAGATCGATCTGCTCTCATTCAAATTCATTTTTTTCCATGACATAGTGTTCAATTTAGAGCAATTGATTTTTAAATGATGTAATCTTTTTATCAAATGTGCTCGTAACATCTCACAACCAAATGCAGTGTGTGACTAGCATAAGGCAGCAACCAGAAACCACTTTTACCTCTAGTAAACTGAAAATTTGATTGGTTGTGTTAAAGTGCCATAAACCAGACTGACCTGCAGGAGACGCTAGGGCGCTTGCTGACTGATCTGTTAGTTGCTATGTTGATGTTACTCTAGCAAAAGGAAGGCCACAGAACTGTGCCAAATCCAATAGAAAATAGAAAAAAAAAAAGTAAAACATTTTGTTACAGGCCCCTAATGCTTACTAGATCTAGATAACAGTTACAACTGAATTGAACAATCTCTAAGACAGAATTGTACAAATAACTGTGTGTGGGCTCACATAGGGATCGATTTATAAACTAGCAGTATGGTCTTACAGTGGCCATACTGCTACTTAAATAAAAAAAATGCATTTACAAATCAGTGATGTGCTTTAGAAGTGTGTCCTTCACTTCACTTTGCTTGCTTTGGGACTCTAAAACAAACGAAGCCCCATTTAAATTAACACATTTAGAAAAAGAAAAGTCAGAGGAGAAAAGCCTAGTCACATGATGATTTATACTGTTCTTTTTATTCTGTCACATAATAATAAATGTTTTTTTTAGAAGTGTATTGTATAAAATGTTAATGTGCTAGCCATATATGTAATACTTTTCTGGCCTTGTTCACAAGTTTCAAACAGACTTAGATCACACAAAAAAAGAAAACAAAAAACATAAAATAACTGTCCTAGTGCCACAATTGTAAAAAACACTGTTTCAGCACTATGGAATGCCCTGGCCAGGGCAGTTGGCTGAGTTAAAATCTGAGTGGAAAAACCAGATGACCGCGCACCAGTATCACGTAAAACCTTCTTCTCTGTTCAAACACTTAAAATCATCATGTTATTAGGCGGACAATATCACAGGAAAGCCCCAAGGAAGCCTAGTGACGCGTTTCACGGCATCAGGCGCCATCGGGTGCTTATTTAAAATAATAACATACTAAAAAAAGCTCCCATTGGGGTGAAACGCGTCAATAGACCTCCCTGGGGCTTCTGTAATGTCTAATACCATGATGATTTTAAGTGTTTGAATAAAGAAGACAGTTTTTAATGTGATACTGGTGTGTGGTCTTCCATTTTTTTTCCACTCTACTTGTGTAGAGTCGTGAACTGGATTGCACCCATTGTGGATTTAGGCTGTGAAAGGTCAACTGGCCTGAAGCAATGCTTCTTCATTTTACTTTTCACAGGTTACAGTAAATGTAACATTCATTAGCTGTTACATTCTCCAAGGGTGCATTTTCTCCTATTATTAATGGGACATATATGCATGTACTGTACAGTGAATATAGATGTCAGGAATGTTTCTGTAGGGAATGGTAACAATTATACACTTTTCTAAGTAATAAAATCATTATGATTCTTGATAATCTTACATGGCAAAATGTTTTGAGTAGGAGGTTCTGTAGGTGTAAACTCTTCTACCACAAATTAACCGTTCATAAAAAAAATTAAATTAAAAAAAAGAGATTGCCGTCCGTGCCGTGTCAGCTTTAAACAGACCAAGCTGTACATTTGACGGAAACATTTTTTCGTAAGTGGCACAACTGGTTTGTGTAAGAGTATCCTAAAACACTGAATATCCAGCCAGGGACTACACCTTAAGGCTTTCACTACTGGGATAAAGTATATCTCACAGTCATGCCAACTACTTTAATCCCATGACAGCAGGCAAGCATTACGTAATCCAGCTGTCTGACTGCCCTCCAACACCTGGAATCTCCATCCATTTCAGGCAGTCAAGCCAGTTCTGTGCAGAACATTAGCAGAGGCTGCAAAGGCTTTCTGTAGGTCATGTGACTCGCACAGAAAATCCTGGAAAGAAATCTGTTCATTGCTTATAAGACAGCACTAAAAATGCACTACACAATAAATGTACATATATATATATATATATATATATATATATATATAAATAAGAGGGGGGTACACACTATGAGAAAATAAAAATAAAACATTTTTATACGAGGCACGATCGTGCGATTTTCGTATTGTGTGTACACAACTTTCGACATCTGATTCCCACTTTGCAAACAAAAATTTCCAAAGGGACAAACTCCAAAATTTTTCTCATTTTCTCATATGTGAACAGAACGAATGATTTTTGTTTAATGTGTACCATTTTCGTAATATTTTTGTACGAGAAATATCAGATACGTAAGACTTTGCATCGTTCACCCTATTTTCTTATAGTGTGTACCCACCTTAAAATTCCACTGCACTACTAAATTGTAAGCAAACCCTAAAAAAAGTTAATATGGCTATCATCATATCACTACCCGTTTTAACACATTAAAACACATACATAAAATACAACTTACATAACACTGATCTATTGTGTTAATCTACAGTACACTTATTTCCTGAACTAATTTTACATGTATATCCAAAAACAATAAAAAGTGAAAAAACTAATAAAATGCATATCAGAAAGCACTACAGATGTACTAACAATAAAAAGTTCACTCATTTGACCTAAAGTGTTACTAAGCCCACAACAGTAAAATAAGCCTGTATATGCATGCTTGTTATACTCACTGTGGAACCTAAGGGGTTAATCCTTTGCATCCTTTGGATTGTGTCTAAGGCTGTTTGATCCTCCTCTTCTTCCACTGTCTCACGGAGGGTGCATGTGATCATCACAGGGCCAATAAACAGTGTCCGGACAGAGGATCAGGGGAGAATGAAAACTCCTCCTATAAGGTTTACTAGGAACTGATAGAAGTCACAAGGCTGCTATATACTTCTGATGAGAGTTTATGCAGTTTATATTTACTAAAATAATTGCATTTCCATGTACTGTGGGAGACCAGATATAAGGAATGCAGGTTCTGAGCTTAGTAACACTTTGAAGTGGTTGTAAAGCCTCAAGGTTTTTCACCTTAATGCATTTCACCATTGGCTCCTGCTGCTGTCAATCAAATCCAGTGACACAGGAGTGGAGGTGGACCAGCAGGGGTGCCTCCAGGGAAAGGCGCTTTCCATGAGGGCACCCGATGAAGAGGAGGGGCCTGTAACACCGCCAGGGCACCCCAGAAGAAGAGGATCGGGGCTGCTTTGTGCAAAACGATTGCACAGAGCAGGTAAGTATAGGCACGTTTGTTATTTTTATTTATAAAAAGAATGAAGGTTTACAATCCCTTTAATCTGAGTTCTCTGCAACTCACTGCAGGCAGACTCCACAGAGCTTCTCACAGGGTCCCTGAAAGTGTACTTCCTGAAGCAGGTGCTGTATAACTTTCCTCTCTGCCTTCTCTACTACTAATTACATTTAAACTTCCAACACAGGTTTTCCTTTCACAATTTTTTTTATTAAGCAAATCATAAGACATGGCTACAATGGTATAGCATAATTTCAGTTCCATAAAAAATGTTTGCACTTGACTACAATGCATCATATGAAGACACGGCTAGTTGATACAAGAAGCATACACAGGTTTACCACTTGCATATCATCGTAGTCACACCCAAAGGAGTGCCACCCTGATGAGCAGGGCAAAAACATATCAAATATGCTCTCAAGTAATACATACTTTCACATGAATAACATGGAAACAAATAGCCCCTCCAAGTGGATTCCTTGTTGACTTTGAAACACAAAGTCAAAACACCCAAAAATGGAAATATCCATTTTAAAAACGAAGCTATCTAACAAATGGTTAAAGAGAAGAGAAAGGCTAAAGATAAAAGTTGAGTCTGGGTCTGGTTGGGTCCTATGCCAAGGCAGGCCTTCACATGAGGATGCATCAATAGCTTATATTATCAATGCAGAATTATAAGAAGTAAGAAGTCCCCCCCCCCCCCCAAAGTAGTTGGAGATCCATGGATCCCACCTTTTTTAAATTGTAAACTTTATCATGTAGCATGGCAGCTAGTTGTTCATTGTACAAGTACCAGGGCATTTTCTGTTTAACCTGGGCAATTGTGGGAGTACTGGATTTTCACACTCTCACCAGAGTTTGTTTGGCCACACTAAAAGTAAAGGTCACTCATTTAAATTGTTTATGGTTACAGGTACAGGTTTTAGGTTGAGTGTCACCTACCTTGTGACAAAGCCTGACGTGTAGAGGGAGACCTTTTGTACAGCTCCGGCTTAAGGCCCACTGGAGTTGGCGACAGTGGCCACGAGAGCGCGGTGAGGTAAGAGTGCCTGCAAGATCTTCCATTGGTCACAGAGGTGTGTGGCAGGTGCGTCACCAGAGCTGGGCGGGATGGCTGAGGCAGCGGATGACAGCAGGCACAGTAGATACAGACACACAGCGGATGGCGGACCGGCATTACCAGCCACCATGCAGAGCAGGACAGACGGATGACTGGATGCATGGTCAGACAAGCCAGGACAGCAACGGATGATCAGAGACAAGCATAAACGGCAGGCAGAGAATGGTCAATGTGCAGGCAGAGGTTGGCAACAGGATATCAGGCAGATGAAAGATATAACAAAGTCTTAAGGCAAGCCGAGGTCAGAACAGGTGGAGAGTAAGCGTGGTCAGGATAAGCCGTGCCAAATACAGGAATCAAGCAGAGATCACAGGAACAGGTATACAGGTAAAGCACTAGTGAAGCTATTGCTCTTATATAGGCCATTTGGCACCAGCCTCAATGGCTAACATGCGCACGCATGTGCATATGCGTGTGCGCTAATGTTTTCTTGTACAAAGGTTTTTATTAAAGAATCACATCAATACAAAAGAATACAAAACAAAAACGGAACTGGACACAGTTAAGGTGTGCAATTTTTACAACAGTATAGTACATGTACTTGAGTCCGGAATGCGGACCTGAGCCATAGAGCAGACCATAGTATACCACAAATGTGGGCAGCAAGACATTGTAAAGAGACCAATAGGTCTTGAGGTTTGGTGGAGTAAAATTGACCTAAAGTGAACTGAAATGTATGGCAATACTCAGGGTCGGTTCTGGTACCAGAGGCAGAAAAAAAAAAAAAAAAAAAAAAACTGTTTCACAAACCTTGTCCCATAGGGACCTTAAACTGGAGAACCAACTTGAGTAAGATTCCTCAGGGAGAACCACCTGAGAAAGTCAAAACTAAAATTTTGTAGAGACATGAGGAAGAAAGAGAGGGAGAAAAGAAAAAGTGAAAAAGGAAGATGGAGTGGAATTAAAAGACAAAAATAGATGGAGTATGTCTTGTTAGGTATCCAGCGCCAGTAGGATCAGCCCCGTAGGGTGGGGAGATCGAGAGGAAAGATACGAAGAAAATTGACAATGAACCCCAAGAGGAGAGAATACAGGAGAAAAAAAAGAAAAAATAGAAGGTGAAGAAGGAGGAAAGGGGTGATGTAGGTCTTTTGTGTAAAGACAAAGAGGAGAGTGAGGTAAAGGGGGAAGCCAAGGAAAGAGGGGGAATGTGGGGGAAGGGGGAAGAAAAAAAAAAAGGGGAAGGGGGCCCCGGGGTGGGGGGGGGGGAGCAGAAGCTTCTTAGAGGGTAAGTAGCGTTGGATCAAATCGCGAGGGATGGATATGGGCCACCCAGGGTTGCCATATCCGGAGGAACTTGGCATGGGTATCTGCTAGCACAGCAGTAAGTTTCTCGTTCACCATGATGTCATTCACGCTGTTTTTAACCGCTTCAAAGCTGAGGGCCGGGGTTTTCCATGCCCGTGCTATGGTCAGTTTAGTTGCAGTAAAGATGTGTGCCGCCAGTTGGCGTTCAGGGCAAAGAAGTGTCGGGATGGGTTTGCATAATAGGGCCTCAAAAGGGTCTCTCTTTATTGTGGTGTTAAAAAGGTTACGAAGTAACGCATATACTCTAATCCATAGTCTGCATACCCTGGGGCAAGACCACCAGATGTGTGCCATCGTACCTTCTTGGGAGCACCCTCGGAAGCATAAGGGGGAGTAAGACGGGATAAAACTCGCTAACCTAGCCGGGGTGTAGTACCACCTATAAAATACTTTGTAGGCGTTCTCCAAAAAGAGAACATTCTTAGAGCATTTAGTTAGTGCCTTGGTCATACTTCGCCAGTCATCTGGCTCCAGCCGTTTCCCTAGCTCAGCCTCCCATTGGAGATGATAAGGTCTCAGTGGTGGTTTTCTAGTGTTAATTATAGCCTTGTATATGAGTGAAATCATACCCGAGGATTGGGGACGGGACCTACATAAACTTTCGAAAGGGGTCATGGCATAGGGAGTAGGTTGGGATCTTATTAGGCCTTGGAGGAAGTGTTTGAGTTGTGTATAGCTATAATGTTCCTTTAGGGGGATATCGTGTGAGGAGCGTAAGGCTGCAAATGGGACAATTCTAGTCGGTGTGAGCAGAGAGTGGACGTCTACAAAGCCATGGTCAGTCCACCACGTAAACTGTAGTGGATTATCACATCCTGGTGGGAACAACGGACAGTAAAGAAGACGGAGTAAGGGGAGATGGGGGGAGATCAGGCCAGCTGAGAACTTAACTGAATCCCATAACCGTAGAGCGTGGGCTAGGCAGGGGCTCAAGGTGGATGGACGGTGGGCTTTAGGAAGCCAGGGGAGGGAGGCTAGAGGAACCGGGTGGGAGCGCTAATGTTTTCACGCATAGACGTTCACCTATGCCCGGCAAGAAGGGCACCTGTAGGAGCACATCTGCGCATGTGTATTCACCCTTGCCTCAGAACTTTGGCTGTGCTATGGCCGGCACGTCCCTGACATTGAGTAAGCCTTTATAGGTGTTTTTGGGCAAGATCTTTCTCAAGACCATATAAATCAATTGGTAGACTCAGGTCCCAAATCTTTTTATTCTCGGACATTCCAACCAGTGGCGGATTCATAGGGGGCAAAAGGGACAATTCCCCCAAGCTTCTATTGAGGGCCCAGTTAGACTTATATATTGTAAATTGCAGTAACACATGAAAAGTTTCCACAAGAGTGTACTGCCGTTAACTGTGAATAGAACCCAACACATTATTCAATAATTCTGTAGTGTTGTGGTGCGCTGTGCTGTCAATAAGGGTCATGTGCATTTTTGGGTCAGTTGTGGTGTACTGACAGCCCATTCATAATAACTGAATTGCCTTACACCTTGCAACACACATTAATGTATGTCATAACTTAGTTTTGATAGTGTGATTGATTGTCAAGTAAATACAAAGGTTTAGGCTGGATTCACAGTATTGCAAATTGAATGCGGGTTTCACTGCATCTAATTCGCATGTCAAGAGCTTTGACCGGCTCTCTATGGAGCCGGTTCACACAAATCCGAAGTGGCTCCAGTGTGAATTGCACAGTCCTGTGCGTCTTCTGGTCCGTTTTCCGGTTTGAATTCCGCCAAAAATTTGGGCCGAAATCAGACCTGAAACAGTGAACAGGGACGCACTGGACCCCTGCCGTGAGCTGCTTCGTGCTGCAGTCTGAACCCAGCATAAATGAATAGAAGCCCCTTGTGTAACTAAAGCAGTATGTTTCTTTTTATTTTAATTTTTCTACTTAACTATGAAACACATAATGTTTGAGTGGGAAGTTTAGAAAACCAGTATGCCAAGTCACAGAGTTTTACAAATGATTGTTTCTAAATTAAAAAAATGCCCGAAACTATGACTACTGATATAGAAAGTATAAATCTGGCTAGTAAATGATCCTTAGACCTTTTTTCCACTTTGATAAGAGTGTGATCTTTGGTTTTAGTATAGTAAAGATAAGGGCACCACTTTTCTCTGTTCATATTTTAAAGTGTCTCTCCATCCAGATCTCTCTTACCTTTAAATTATTGTTTGTAGAAACCCATACCAACAATTTGCAGAGGAATCATTTGTGTAGTTTAGAACACACATTTACCTTCAAGATTTGCCAACGCTTTGTTGTTTTTTTGTGACAGTTACTGTATTCACAGAGCAGCCAATTGCTAGGGAGATATGCCCATTAGCAATCCACACTGTGAAAAAGGGAAAGCCAAAGATTTGCAGTAAAGGCCTAGACCAGTGATGGCAAACCTTTTTGAGCCTGAGTGCCCAAACTTAAATAAATACATTGGTTTTGTGTTGCAAAGTGCCAACACGGCAATTCACGAGAGAGGGGGGCTGAGCGAGAGAGAGGGGTTGTGTGAGAGAGAGAGAGGGGGGTGAGAGAGAGAGAGAGGGGTGTGTGTGAGAGAGAGAGAGGGGACAACGAGAGTGAGGGGTGTGAGAGAGATGCTGAGAGGGAGGGGGGCTGACAGAGAGGGGGACAGAGAGAGAGGGGTGTAAGAGATATGCTGAAAGAGAGGGGAACAGAGAGAGCGTGAGGGGCTGAGAGAGAGAGGGGTGTGAGAGATATGCTGAGAGAGAGGGGTAACAGAGAGAGGGAGAGGGGCTGAGAGAGAGGGAGGGGGGCTGAGAGAGAGGGAGAGGGGCTGAGAGGGAGGGGGACAGAGAGAGAGAGAGAGGGGTGTGAGATATGCTGAGAGAGAGGGGCAACAGAGAGAGGGAGAGGGGCTGAGAGAGAGGGGTGTGAGAGAAATGCTGAGAGAGAGGTGAGCTGAGAGAGAGGAGGAACAGAGAGAGGAGGGGGGACAGAGAGAGAGGGGTGCGAGAGATGCTGAGAGAGGGGTGAGCTGAGAGAGAGGGGGAACAGAGAGAGGGGGACACAAAGAGGCGGGCGGAAAAAAAGGGGGGCTGAGAGGAGATAGAGACCTCTAGCTCTGTCCTGGACCCTCTCGTGTGCCCACAGAGATGGCTCTGCGTGCCAGCTGTGGCACGCGTGCCATAGGTTTGCCATCACTGGCCTAGACTGTCCTTAAAGAGGAGTTTCCATAAAAAAAAAAAATGTAAAGTCAGCAGCTACAAATACTGCAGTTGCTGACTTTTAATAATCGGACACTTACCTGTTCCAGGGTCCAGCGATGCTGGGGGAATGAAGCCCCGCTTGTCGTCCCCCCCTCCGTCATTGTAACTGTGGGCACCCACTGCGCATGCGCCGTGATTGGCCGCGCAGTCATCTGGGACCTGTCACTTGTCCCAGATGACTGACAGGAGGGAGGGGGCAGAGCTGGGCCCTTCCTGCGCCGAGGGGAAGTGATGTCACCAGCCCAGGCACTGAAGGAGACTATGAGGGACCCTCTAGCAACAGCCATTTAGATGTGAGCTTAAAAAAAATTATTATTTTTTTTTTTTTTTAGGAATTTTTAAGATTTTTTTTTGTGCAACCCCACTTTAAGTCCACAATCACCTAAGATTCACCACAGATTCATTTGATACCTTCATTACATTGAAAAAGGGTAGCACAAACATTGCATTAAATAAAGAAAAAGTTGTATAAATTGCAGGTATTGTCCTTCCTTCCTCTTTCATTGTCTGTGAACAAACTTGTACCCTTGGCATGTCATGAAAGATATGCATGGCTTAAACATTGCATGCTCATTCAAGCTGCCACAATGCTATTCCCAACAGGGATATAAGCCATTAACCTTCATTTTTGCTTTCAGATTCTGCAGTTCGGAGGCAGTTTACGGGCACTGAAAATGTCCACCAAATGTCTCCTATTGACATCCATGTGAACAGCTCCTACGAGTAATACTGCTTGCTCATTTTAAAATGACCATTCCATAATCCGGTTGTTCTGATATTATGAAAAATTTCTTAAAGGGCAAATAAAAAAGAAAGCAGACAATTTGGAAACAATATATTTGTGTCATGTGCAGTATTTCAAACTATTGTCAAATTCAATTTTTTTTTTAATATAATCACATTTACTTCTATATTTTGGGTCAAGCTGAAAAAAAAAAAAAAAAACAACCAAAAATAGTATGCGATGTATTGAAAATATTTTTTTTCCCAAATACAATAGAAAATTAGGAGTGAATAAAAGAAATATTGAATTGATGCATAATTGATGAGTGGCTATTTTAAGACAGCCAAGCACTTGCTGTCACAATTTAAAAAAAAAAAAAAACATGGCCGAGCAGGGGCTTAGCCCACCCAGCCATGTCATTCATTCACAGAGTTCTGTGAATGTGAGAACTACAAGTACCGACAGACTTTGTGACTGTCAGGTTGTAGTTCTCAATTAACTACCAGGGTGCTGATGAGCACTCTAGGTAGTTAATTGGTGCTTCATATCAGTGTGTAACTGCCTGCTCGCAGGAGATACCAGCAGACAGCTTACACTGATAGTCTGCAAGAGCCCTGCATTGCACCCACAATCTGCTTATCGTTGGTGCAATGCTTTGCAGGCTCCTAGTGAAAAAAAAAATACGCAAATTTTTTTACTTGCACAAAGATGTGTATTTCTTTTTTTTTTTTTTTTTACAAAGGTGAACTTATCCTTTAAGCACACCAATTGAGTTAGATGGAAATTAGATCTTAGCTGTAGATTCACGGTGGTGTAGCCCTCCTGTGGAGAAATGGTCCTCTCCAAACAAGATATTGCCCAAAAATAAGTAAATAAAGTAAATAACAGAACCAGAGCCTTTGCTAAGTGAAAGGATGAGTTTGATGATAAAGTTGGAAGTCCCTCCACCCAGAGCAGGGCATCTGTGAACAAAGGGGATTCCCTCCCTGGGAAATCAATCAGTAAATGAATCAGTGAAAAAAAACAAAGTAATTGGGAGCAAAAGAACTACTTCAACCAACATATAACATTATCCATAAATATAGATGCACACCAATATAGAAATAATTACAAATTTTGCAAAAGAAGAGATTAATAACAGTACATGCATCCAATGTAAAAACAGACATTTTCAGCAAATGGACTGATAGGAGTCCTGGAGGAATTGTGCACACATACCAAAATATATCTAGTTAATAATACCTCCAGATGACTGATGCAGCAAACTCTAGTGGCAGGGGCCCCTGAGGATTATGCTGCATCTGTCGGAGACCTAAAGACAAGAATAGCGGTCACGGGTGTATCCTCCAACGGTTGTCAATCCAGTAATGGGACTTCTCTGTAATGGAACTCAGAGTCAACCTATATACTCTGCACTTTAGACCCTCCCTAGTAGTTTATAATAGTTTCTTCTGGTCTGGGTGAAACAACAACAGCAGCAAATCCTGTGGCTCAGTTTTTTCTAGTCTACGTTCTGGAAACTCCCCTTTATAAAGATATTAAAGTCCTCTATTCTGTGGTTTCTGACCCAGCTAGCAGGGACAGGGAAGTGATGTACATAAATAACTCTATGACAGAATGAAAAACAGCCACTTACAATTACAGACAGTAGAGGGCAGCAGATCCCTACATACTCCCCCTGATGAAATCTTTACATCCCATCAAAAGCAACACAACAATATATAATAAACGTCAATTTAATGAAATAATGTTGTCCTCTCCCCATTACAATGGCTTGCCAAGGAAAAAGCACAGGTAAGTAGCAATACATACCAGATGAAAACAAGCAACATGTTGACTAAATTGGAGTCTGCTCCTACCAAAGCATGGTAGATGTCAGGGCCAGGGACTTGAACCTGGGACCTCTACTTCCGCCTGTTCCCAACCTGCGACTACTCATTACTAACCTTTTGGCTAGTTTACTGACTACGCTTCTGCTATATCCGCTTCTGGACCCGGCCTGCTCACCCCCTGGTGGGCCAATCCTGAAGACTGTAACCTGGTACTAACAAGCAACTAAACCCATCTCCATCATCAGGAGCTCTAGTGAACACCAGTTAGTACTTGGGGTCCACCAAATGATCATAAGTCAAAATGGGTGGAGGATATCTAACTGTCTGCCCTTTTCGCACTTGCGTCTGAAGTAATCCTTCATTTTCTTCAGGCACTGAACAAGGGCTATGAGTCATGGGAAGGGATGATACTGGCTGTGTAGAAGGATTAGGTCCCCAACTAGATGTGCTCACTAATTGAGGCACAAACTCTGGAGATTCAGGGTCCAGTGGCCTTCTTGGAGGGGAGAGTGCTGTTAGGCTACTACAGTCCAATCTCACATGGGTTTCTGGAAGATCAGATGAGAGGTCGGCCTGAAGCTAGGGTGAGTAACACTCTGAAGTGTCATCTTATCTATCTTCGTCACTGGCTTGAGGAATAGGCAAATGATTTCAATGCCAGGCTTTGATCCTGCCTTCTGGTCCCTTTATATTGTATACTGGGATACTGGGCAATTTGTTTTCATCATTTGTCAGCCAGCTTATGTTTTCCAGATGCTCCCAAGTTCCGTAGCAAGCCTCGGTCACCTGGTTTCAGAACTTTGTATCTCACATGGAGATCAAATCTTCTTTTGTTCCCTTTGTTTAATATAGCTGCATTTTCTTCAGCTAAGCAGTAGGCAGACTTGAGGGCATCTTTCCGACAAGCCACATATTGTTAATCACTTTAATGACTAATACCATCAGTGGAGACTCCAAGCCAGAGGTCATTGGGCAATCTAGGTTCCCTCCTAAACATCGGGAAATACGAGGATAATCCTGCACTTTCATGCCTGATGCTGTTATAATCATTGATCATGGCCTTAACCCTGCTTGCCATCAGCCTGTAGGGTACCTAGCATATCAAGCAGGGTCCTGTTTCAGGGAGAATGTCATCTTCAGGGTGATAAGGGGTGGTTCAACTTTTGTGAATGTTCAGCAGCTAATGTAAATATCTGTCCAGAAGCACCCTTACGACTGTAACTGCCCTTTGATCTTTAGTATAAAAGCTTGGGCATATCAACGATGGGCTGGCAGGACGTTAAAAAAACTCCTGCAAGCAGCATCTTTGGAGCGGTGAAGGAGCGGTGTATACACTGCTCCTTCACCGCTCCTGTCCATTGAACTGAAAGCGCCACTTTTCGGGTTGTTTTAACCCTTTTTCAGCCACTAGCGAGGGATAAAACGCCCGCTAGCGGCCGAAAACCCCCGCAAAAACGACGGTAAATTGCTGATAAAAATAGCGGCGCTTTACCACCGACGCCCCAGTGTGAAAGGGGCCTAAACCTCTCCCAATCTCTTAGGAATTGATCACACTCAGTAAGTAAGACCTTCCTCAACATTTCTTTGTCTTTGGCACTCATGGCCCTATACAGAGGATAAATTAGGGGGTCAGCCTTTTGACTCCTGATCATTCACTTTGAATATATAGAACAGTTCTCAAATGAACCCAATGCCACAGGGTAGGTGAACATGTCTGGCACGGTTTTTGGCCCACCCCCTATGGAGTCTATCAGATGCATTTCAGAAAAGGCCACTTGATCTTCAACTATTGCCACCATAGCATACAGAGCCCCCATGTTGGGACCAAGGAGATATTCCCATCCACTCTCTTCGATAATAGAAGCCAATCCTGAATGACTAGATAGGGCATCAGCTCCTATGTTCTTTGGGCCAGGTTTGAACTTCAGGCTGTGGTTAGAACATACGTTAAAGGATTATTATTTGTTCTTATTTCAAACATAACCCCATCCAAATAGTCATGTAACTTATCAATGATGGCCCATTTAAGCACCAGGAACTTTAACTTGTGGACTGGGTGGTTGCACTCACTAGGAGTGAGGCTTTGGCTGATAAAGCTTTTGGTCCTAACCCATGCTCAACCTGCTTGGGAGCAATACTGGAGGCTACTCTGAGCACTCTCTCTCCCATGGTGGAATTTCTACTGGGTGCTTACCAATGTCATACATCACTTCATGCCTATAGCTAACAGAGAGGACATCACAGATGCAATGTCAACTTGCTCAGAAGAAACAGTTCTGGAAGGCACTATGTACTGCTATACAATTAGTACCCAGTATCACTGGAGCTGTGTGTGAATCACCTATGCCAGGACAGGCAAGAGCCATGATCTCCATAGGAAGAACACCCATGTTTTCTAAATCTGGAACAGTCACAATTACTTGCAAGCTTCCATCAACAGGATAAGGCTCAGTGTTCAAGCCCCACAATTCGATTTTTCCAGTAGGCTAAAGAGGTATGCTGATCAAGTACTTCTGATAGAATAAACAGTAACTTGGGTACCTGTGTCTAATAGAGCTGGAGTTGTATCCCTATTGAAAATGTGTCAGGACCTGGATCAGAACTCAGGACCTTTGTGACCTCAATCAGTAGCTCTTCTTGCAGAGCCACCTGAGATGCTGAGCAGCTCCTTGCCTGATCCCTTGGACAACCTTACTCTCTATCTTTTTTCTGATGAAACTTGAACTCCATGCTTCTCCATTACACTTCCTATTTAAGCCATGCATTTGTACTTCCTGTTTACTAGAGTATTGTTCTCTTCACCAGCCAATATCTTGCTTCTTGTGCTCCTCCTGCCATCCATATCTCACAATTACTCATTACTGACCTTTGGCTTGTTCCTCGACTACGCTTCAGCTTGATCCCAACCTGCAATCACTTGTTACGAACCTATGGCTTGTTTACTGACTACACTTCTGCTTGCTACCTAACTGATACATGTGCTATCGCACTCCAGCTTTCTCACCTCCTGGTGGAGTGATACTAGTATGCATCGACACCCATCTCCACCATAGGGTGAAGACTAGCTAGTGCTTAGACCCTGCGACTCGGGTGAGCCTGCATTACCTGCCAGGGAGACCTGCTTGTGTATTTATCCTGCTGGTTTCTGAGTGAGCATTTCTGCTGCTATAGCTACTGGCCTCTGAGCCTGACCCCTGACCGTAACAGTGATTTTACTTTCAAAATTTTTTATTCTTTTTACATGAAAAAACATAGACAGTAAACAACAGAAACATTGTAAATAAAGTACATTTGGCCAGAGCAAATTCCACAATGATGGTTGTGTTGAACAGATCACAGTCATTTAGTTACAAATAGTCATATTATGATATTACAAGCCTGTTAAGGATTATAGGCAACAGAAGACAATATCAACTAAATCGAGGGGGGGTCGGAGTTCTGGCAGGGATACCCCAGCACCCCTAACGGGAACTAACTGTGCCGGGATAACCACCCCCAAGGACCCCAGACTACCCAGCCTCGACGGCTAGCGCAGAACACATCCAGAATTTTAGAGAAATGGTAACCTTCATAGAAAGCTATGGTATGTGTTCTCTTTGTCCTAGAATCCATAAGTTGAAGTGACTTCAAGTTTGATCTGAACTAATGCAGTGGCCTCGTAACAGGCTTAGAAATAAAGAAAATGAAGACTGAACATCTAAACGAGTCCTGCCTCTAAAGGCAGGCAGGGGAGGAGGAAGGGAAAGGGAGCAGGGGGGGGGGGAGAGGGAGGGGGTAGAGCCAATCGACGGGGTATGGATCTATCTGCTGTAGACAAATAGTTGTTAGACCGGGCAGCCAGGGCGAAGTGAAACGCCCACATACTGAGCCCAAGGTTCCCAAATGTTCAAGAACTTTTCCGTACAGTCGAGCAAGGTGCTTGTCAATTTTTCTTGGGTCATGACCCATGAAATCTTGTTTTTGGCAGCCTTAAAGGAGATACTAGGCTGTTTCCAAGCTTTAGCTAAAGTTAATTTAGCGCCCAGCAATATGAAGTGAATTAATGCCCTGTTAGATTTGTGAATCTTAGGAATGGAGGCGTTAAGAAGAGCCACCGCCGGGGTTCTTGGGATCTGGAGACCTGTTACTTTATAGATTAAATTAAAGATCCTCTTCCAGAAGGGCCTAATTTTGACACATTCCCACCAGATGTGGGTCATAGTTCCTACTGATTCACATCCTCTAAAGCAGAGGGGGCTAGTGGAAGGGAACATGCAGGCTAATTTGGCTGGGGTAAGATACCATCTGGTCATCACTTTGATATTTGCCTCAATTAGGGAGATATTTCTGATCCCCTTGAAAGCTCTTGAATAGGAAGAAAACCAAGTCTCCAGGTCCCATTGTAATTGGAGGTCATTTTCCCAGGCCGTCATGAAGGTAGACTTGCTTTCCCTCTGGGCTAGCGCTTGATATATTATAGAGATTCCCCCTTTCTGGTCAGTGGCTTGTCCGCACCATAGCTCGTAGTCTGTGAATTGAGGGGGAATTGGTTTCCCTTTCCAATTTTTATGGAGGAAATTTTGTATCTGGTAAAATCTGAAGTGTTCCGTTATCGGGATCTCTAGATGTCGCTCGCAGAACTTCATAGTAATTGGGCCCGAGGCCGTGAAGAAGTGTCCTATTCGATAAAACCCCTTGTCCAGCCACCATTTAAAGGATTTGATGTCTCTACCTGGTGTAAAGTCTGGGTTGTTAAAGATGTGTGCTAGAGGGCGGAGAGTCGAGGTTAGGGAGGTCTCGGTTTTCAGTCTGTCCCAAAGTGAGAGAGATTGAGAGAGGATAGGAGATAATATGGGGGGTCGGTCCTTCGAGGGGATCCACAGTAAGAAGTCTAGGGTGAATGTAGGGGCAGCTTGTCTCTCTATTTGTATCCAATCAGGTTTCTCTAACTTGGAGTAAATGGTGGACAGTTGGGCAAGTCGAGCCGCTTGGAAATACCAAAGCAGTTTTGGAAGCCCCAGCCCCCCCCTTCTTTTTAAGTCTGAAGAGTGTATTGCGGAGCAACCTGTAGCCTGCCTTACCCCAAATGAACTGTGTCACTTTCCTCTGTAGTGATTGGAGTTGGTCTCTTCTAATATTAATCAGAAGTGCTCTAAACAAGTAGAGCAGCCTGGGAAGGAAAGTCATTTTAATGGAGTGTATTTTACCTAGCCAGGATAAGTCGGCCTTAGCCCAATTTTTAAGGTCTGATTCAAGCTTCTTATAGATAGGGGGGAAATTGGCTGAGTACAAGTGTTCGATTTTGGAGGTGAGATTTATCCCCAGGTACTCTAAATAGGTTTCCTTCCACGCAAAATCAAAGTTGCTCTGTAGGGTGGCTACAGTGTTTGGCGGTAAGGAGATATTAAGGGCGTGGGATTTAGAGTAATTTACCCTAAGGCCGAAGACCATGGAGAAATCTTTTAAAGTTTTGCAGAGATTAGGGAGAGACGTGATGGGGAGGTGAGAAAGAGCAGCCTATCGTCTGCAAAAAAACTGCATTTATGCATTTGGGTACCACAGGAAACACCATGGATGTTAGGGTTAGAGCGTATAGCTATCGCTAGTGATTCGATGGCAAGAGCAAAAATTAGTGGGGAGAGGGGGCACCCCTGCCTGGTTCCCCTAGAAATATTGAATGGAGGAGAGTAATGTCCTAAGAGGCGAATCATCGCTTTCCGTAACAGTGATTTTTAATTACCGACTTAGAGCCCATAAGGGGTCCTCTTGGCTTGATATGCCCCCTCTGCGTCTTCACTTCAGTACGGTGAATGCCACACTTAGCACTGTTCCCCCAGAGTCTTCATAACACTGTTTTTCAGTATGGCCAGTGTGACCATGCCTGAAACACCTTCAAGAATCTCTCCTCCTCTGTGTAGCAGCTGATTCAGCAACCGAAGATTTGGGTCGACAAGACTCAATGTTCCCTTTTGGGAATCCCTTTTGGAAATCTTACCTTCTTAGGAGTACAAAACTTAATGTCAGCCTCCTGTTTCTTCTCTAACTACAATAACTCATGGAGAGAAGGAATTCTGTCAGATAACATAATTTTTAGGAGCTGTGTAAGAGGATGATAAGGTATCAAGCCTCTTAAAAACTGACTGGTCCTCATAGCAGCATCCTCTGCAGAAGGAGGTACGGTATAGATGTGTAAAACACTAAACATGACATGAGTAACTGTAATCAATGAAAAAATGTGGAATCATCTTCCCCCTCTTTCTGATAAGACATTTGGTAGTCAGTAGTGTTGGGTGAACAGTTTGTGCCATGCAAAAGTTCAGCCCGAACATCGCCTGTTCGCCCGTTCAGCAAACACCAGAATTTGCGAGTAGCTGGTGGGATGTTTGCCCACCGAGCGCCCCACCATGCACTGTGTGCTTCACAGGGCTCTCTAGATCCCTAATTGGATGAAGCCTTACAAGCCTTCGCCAATTAGGGCACCAGAGTACTGTCAGAGGCCTGATTGAACAAATTGATGATGACTTTCTCCAATCACGGCTCAGTGCTCATAGTCCCACCCCACACTATAAAAGGTAACCTCCCATAGGAAGCTTTTGCATTGTGTTGGAGTGGAGAAAGATAAAGCAAGGCTCAGTTTGCTACTAGTGAGTTAGTATGTTCACTTATTGTGACACTTAGTGTTGAGTGATAGTGGTAGTATAGTGTGTCAGTGTGTCAATGTAGTGTGTTAGTGTAGTGCAGTGTTTAACACAACTTTACAAAACATTTGACTCTGAGTGTTAGTGTAGTGTTAGTATAGTGTGTGAGTATACTGTGTCAGTATAGTGTAGTGTAGTACAGTGTTTAACACAGCATTACATAACATTTAGTGCGGTATACCTTTTTTTTTGCCTTTGTCCACAGGCAAAGATGGACGTGGTCTCTGTTTAGTGATGTTGCCTGTGCTATCCAGCCACAGCATGCAGAGGAGGTTGTAGACTGGCACACTAAACCGTCCTCATCCTCCTCATCCTTTATGACCCAAGAATAAAGGAATTGTCAAAAACTGTCTGTTGTGGTTTTTACTTTTTGATACTTTTTTGGTGAATGGGTAGGGGTACAATGTACCCAATACTTATTCACATAAGGGGGGGTGGGATCTGAGGATCCCCTTGTTAAAGGGGGCTTCCAGATCCCTATAAGCCCCCTGCCCGCAGACCCCAACAACCACAGCCCAAGGTTGTCGGGAAGAGGCTCTTGTCCCCATCAACATGTTTGTGATGGGGTGGAGAGGGATTGAAAGGCTTGTCTGTTTTTTATGGCTGTCTGTGCCACCTTCTCTATTTGTCCTGTTTACCACTATCATTGAAAGTGAAAGTAAAAGAAAACCCCAAATTTTGGGTTGTCCCCAGAAAAGTAATAGAGGGGAAATCTTCCAATGGGGACACTAGTTCTGGTGACCTGGGGGTCCCCAGCAAATGTCCTTAATTTGCAATGATTTCCTCTCACTTCCTGTTTGGCTATGGGACAGGAAGTGAAATCTCCCCAATGGGATAAAGATGGCGAAAAAAAATCTGGCAGGGTGTTGTAGCCCTCCCTTACTCTATCCAAAATGAAAAAAAAAAGGTTTTGCCTATAGTTCTACTTTAATTCTGCAGAAATTCAGTTACATGCTGTTGCTTGCCTTATACTGACAATGACTACTCCCTTAGATTTTGAAGAGCCTGCTTTTCCCAGACCTCAAAACTTCCTTCTCCTTGCATCACAGGGACATTCCCAGAAAACACTTTCAACTTCCTGTAATGTGCTAACTGTAAACCCTTTGCCAACATTTCAGTCAGTTTGGCTAAAGTCCCACTTGCACTATCACTAGGGTGTTCATTTTAATTATCCATTCTTTGACAATAGCTAGCTGATATTGGTTTTATTTTAACGTACATTAACTGGTAGGAAAGAACACGGTAATTCTACCAATGCACCTAGGAGCAGGTTACACTCTTTACGAACAGGTTGAGGACGCTGCTCTAGATAATATTGCTCTTCCATACTACTGTTAATCCTACTTCGATCTCAGCAGTGCCTCCAAATGTAGCCCTCTTACAGGGGGTTATGAGAAATGGTCCTTTGCCAAACAGGATAATACTGTAAACCTGTAGGTAAATAAAAGAACCAGAACCTTTGCTAAGTGGAAGAGTGGGTTTGATAATAAAGTTGACAGCCCCTCCACCTAGGACAGGGGCTCTGGGAAGGGGATTCCCTCCCTGGGAAATTAATCAGTAAACAAAGTAATTGGGAGCAGAACTACTGCAACCAGAATATAACATTAACCATAACCCTTTAATATAGATGTGCACCGTATAGAAATAATACAAGCTGTATATAAGAAGAGGTTAATAACAGTGCATACATCCAATGTACAAACTGGTATTATCAGCCAAGAGCCCAATAGGAGTCCTGGTGGAATTGTGCACATATACCCAGGTATAGAAGGTTACTAATAGAGATACCTCCAGATGAATGTGGAAGAAAAGTTTAGTTGCAGGGGTCCCTGAGTATGATGGCTGTCTTTGTGTTGGAGACTTGAAGACAAGATTGACGGTATCCGCCAAACGTTGTCCGACAAGCCTGGAATGGGACTGTTCACAGGCAGGATCTGTGATGTGGCACTGGAACTCAGAGTCACCCTATCTACTCTGTGCTTTAGACCCTCCCTAGTACTAGTAGGTTATAATAGTCTCGTTTGGTCTGAATTAAAATATAACAGCAGCAACTCTATGGACAGGACATGTATCTCAGTTCTTTTTCAACCTACTTCCTGGAAACTCCCCTTTATAAAGATATAAACATCCATCAATCTGTAGTTTCTGACCCAGCTAACCGGGACAGGAAGTAATGTACATAAATAATCCTATGGTAGTAAGAAACACAGCCATTTACATTTACAGACAGTAAAAGACAGCAGATTTCTACAGTGGTAATATGGTGAATTTACAGGGGGTCCCCGAGTTACGAACTCGTTAGGGACTGCCCGCCTGTTCTTAAGTCGGAATTGTTCGTAAGTCGGCCACGCATGTGCAGACCGACAATTACGGACAATTACGGACATTTCCGGACATTTCCGATGTTCCGTCTATTGCCGTTCTGCGCATGCGTGGCAAATTACGGACATTTCCGAAGTTTGCCGGCATTTTCCGAGGCTCTGTAAGGCCGCGCATGCGCAGAATGGCCAGAGGACGGCGTAAAATCGCGGAGGGTCCCCGCAGCGCCCCGTTCATAAGTAGGGGATGTTTGTAGGTCGGGCGTTCGTAAGTCAGGGACCCCCTGTACTGCAAAACCACACAGATGTGTGATTACCCAAACTGCGTGTAATTTGATTGGATTGTATAGGTAGGCTCCGCCGCCCCTACATCTTATAGCTGTTGGCATTTTAGTTGGGATCTGACACATATGAAAAATAAAATCTAACTGTATGTTGGTCAGCTTTGTTTTTTAAGCTTTTTTTGCACACCAACAATGCCTAAACACTTTTGAGCTATTAGATTTCTTCAATCTAGAGCACAGGAAACTCCAAGTGAAGCCGATACATGACTTTAACGATGTCTTATTAATTGTATATTGTACAATTGTATGCAAGCATTTGCAGTAGGCCTGTTACTGATTTAAATTTTTCTGTTCGATTAATCAATTTTTTTTAACGATTAATCGACTAATTTTGATTAATTATAATGCACATACAGATCCAACTACTTTTAGCTGATCTCCTTGCATTGCAACTCTGCATTAGTCAGTGGTAAATGTGGTATACACTATATACAATCACCCGACACTAGTTAGTTTCCACAATCCATGACTTAACTTCATAGTTCACACAAATACATTTTAAATTCAAACTGTAGCACTGACGTAAGTAATTTTTTTTCCGCAGTAGCGTGACAATCCCTCCACCTCCGGTCTAACTAATCACTCTCACCTTATGGGGAATGTTGGGGTACCGGCGCTACTGTTTCTTTTATTTAAATAATCGGGGTATTTTTAGGTAATTTTAATTTTGGTGTTCTAGCAGTTTCAACAAAAAACAATCAAGGATCGTTTGGAAAATGAATAAAAGGAACGGAAACCGTGCCACCTTACGCTTTGCTATTCCGCCAGCAGAAAATAGTTCAAACTACAAATACATAACGTGCCATCCAATCCAATAGTGTTTTATCCTTATATATGTGAGTAAAGTGCTACTGTGTTGTGCAATCCACAAAATATTTAATACTTAAGTAGATATGAAGTGCTTCCGTGCTATACCCATGAAAGATAAAGTGCTGTACCCTGCGGGAATATCTAATTACCATACACAGTGGTTGTATACCATTAAACCCTATATCTAAAAGTAAATTTTCCACATAAACCGGTATGCATCAATACAACTAAAAAACAAATGAAGTAGGTGCAAAGTGGATGCAAGTAGACTTGCACGTGCTAGTAAAAACAATGGCAATAAAAATAAAAGTACAAAGGTGATGATCATATCATAAAGTCCATTTGTGACACCAAAAGTGCTTATATATAAAGTGCTTTGTTCAAGGGAGCGTCAGCTCATCTCTGAGCTACCACTACATTCCAGGAAGTAGATGTTGACCCTATATAGTGTCTGAACAAAGATGGCTCCATCCTTCTTATGAGAAAAGGGGGAAAAGCATTATCAGGGGGAGTACTGTGATGTCTGTGAGAGGTAAGAAACACCTGTTACATTTATATGTTACTTAGCATGTATGAATTCATCATGAAAAAAATTATATCTGCTACTGTCTTAAGCAATAAAGTGCTCCAGTAATAAGGAAAATGGCTGAAACCCCTACTACATTGATCATTGTTGCATATAGCTTCAAGAGGAAAATGTTAGGCTTCTCCCCAGTATTTTTAAATACAGTATATCAAAGAGAAAATTAAGGTTCTTTGGGCCTAATTTACTGGAGATTTCCCACCAGAGCAATGGTGTTACAGGGATACCTTTTAGAGCACACCAGTGGCGGCCCATCCATATGGGGAGGAGTGGCGCCGCCCCCCCTAATCCCTGCGCCTGGCATTGGATGCATGGATTCTTTTTTTTAGAAGCACGTGATTAGAGCCTGAGGCTCTAATTGGCTTCAAAAAAGGGTAGGCTCACCCAATTGTGTGACAATAGCGAATTAATATTTGCTATTGTCTTCCTGATTCTTCTCCCGGCCAATCAGGAAGTGGCTCCCGAGACCCGTCACCCGATTGCCCGAAAGATGAAGCGATTCTATTGGCCGCCGAGGAGGAGGAGGGAGTCACCACACGGAGGAAGCGCTGCCTGTGCCCTAGATGGGATAACTGCTAGGCTGGTGACTGACCGACTGGGGGTTGCCAGTGACCCGACCGACCCCCCAAAAAAATATACTGCCAGCTGCCACTGGAGCACACATGTCAAACACAAGGCTTGGTGGCTGAGTTATGGGGCCCTCGCATCCAGTTTTACAGCTGGAATATGGTGGAACTCCATTCCGCCACCTCCGGCTCCCGCTGTCACTTGTAAACACAGAAGTCTTCTGTGTTTATAAAGGATAGCTTTGCTCTCAGTGGCTCCCGGACCTAATAAATTCCTGCACACACTGACAGTGGGTACAGATCTCCAGATTTAGAGAGAGAGAACGATCTCCCTGCGAGGCAGAGCTGACTACACAGGGCGGTACTAGAGCCGAATACACAGGTATTAAGGCCGTATGGTCTGAGCACTGACAGGCTGACGGGCAGAATTGTGTCAATGTTCCAATGTTCCATTGTTCCAATATTTATGGACCTGACTGTGTGTGTGTGTGTATATATATATATATATATATATATATATACATACATACACACACACACACATATATATATATATATATATATATATACAGTGGTGTGAAAAAGTGTTTGCCCCCTTCCTCATTTCCTGTTCCTTTGCATGTTTGTCACACTTAAGTGTTTCGGAACATCAAACCAATTTAAACAATAGTCAAGGACAACACAAGTAAACACAAAATGCAATTTGTAAATGAAGGTGTTTATTATTAAAGGTGAAAAAAAATCCAAACCATCATGGCCCTGTGTGAAAAAGTGATTGCCCCCTAAACCTAATAACTGGTTGGGCCACCCTTAGCAGCAACAACTGCAACCAAGCGTTTGCGATAACATGCAATGAGGCTTTTACAGCATCCTGGAGGAATTTTGGCCCACTCATCTTTGCAGAATTGTCCTAATTCAGTTACATTAGAGGGTTTTCGAGCATGAACGGCCTTTTTAAGGTCATACCACAACATCTCAATAGGATTCAGGTCTGGACTTTGGCTAGGCCACTCCAAAGTCTTCATTTTGTTTTTCTTCAGCCATTCGGTGGTGGACTTGCTGGTGTGTTTAGGATCATTGTCCTGCTGCAGAACCCAAGTTCGTTTCAGCTTGAGTACACGAACAGATGGTCGGACATTCTCCTTCAGGATCTCTTGGTAGACAGCAGAATTCATAGTTCCTTTTATCACGGCAAGTCTTCCAGGTCCTGAAGCAGCAAAACAGCCCCAGACCATCACACTACCACCACCATATTTTACTGTTGGTATAATGTTCTTTTTCTGAAATGCAGTGTTCCTTCTACGCCAGATATACTTGGACACACACCTTCCAAAGAGTTCCACTTTTGTCTCATCGGTCCACAGAATGTTGTCCCAAAAGTCTTGGGGATCATCAAGATGTGTTGTGGAGAAATTGAGACGAGCTTTGATGTTCTTTTTGCTCAGCAGTGGTTTTCTCCTTGGAACTCTGCCATGCAGGCCATTTTTGCCCAGTCTTTTCCTGATGGTGGAGGCATGAACGCTGACCTTAACTGAGGCAAGTGAGGCCTGCAGTTCCTTGGACGTTGTTGTGGGGTCTTTTGTGACCTCTTGGATGAGTCGTCGCTGCGCTCTTGGGGTAATTTTGGGCGGCCGGCCACTCCAGGGAAGGTTCACCACTGTTCTATGTCTTCGCCATTTGTGGATAATGGCTCTCACTGTGGTTCGCTGGATTCCCAAAGCTTTGGAAATGGCTTTATAACCCTTTCCAGACTGATAGATCTCAATTACTTTCTTTCTCAATTGTTCCTGAATTTCTTTGGGTCTCGGCATGATGTGTAGCTTTTAAGGATCTTCTGGTGGACCTTACTGTGTCAAGCAGCTCCTATTTAAGTGATGCCTTGATTGTGAACAGGTGTGGCAATAATCAGGCCTGGGTGTGGCTAGAGAAATTGAACTCAGGTGTGGACAACCACAGTTATAGTATGTTTTAACAAGGGGGGCAATCACTTTTTCACACAGGGCCATGATGGTTTGGATTTTTTTTCACCTTTTAATAATAAACACCTTCATTTACAAATTACATTTTGTGTTTACTTGTGTTGTCCTTGACTATTGTTTAAATTGGTTTGATGTTCCGAAACACTTAAGTGTGACAAACATGCAAAGGAACAGGAAATGAGGAAGGGGGCAAACACTTTTTCACACCACTGTATATATATATATATATATATATATATATATATATATATATATATACACACATATACAGTAAAACCTTGGGTTGAGAGCATTTTGCAAGACAAGCAAAATTTTTATATGAATTTTGACTTGATATACAAGCACTGTCTTGATATACAAGTAGCGTCCTCTCACAACTGAGTATAAAAGAGAAGAGAGGCGACTCTAAGTGTAGCAATGTGGTTACATTTAATGAAGATACAACATATCTAAACCGCTGGCAACAAAAGCGAGTACACCCCTAAGTGAAAATGTCCAAATAGGGCCCAATTAGCCATTTTCCCTTCCCGGTGTCATGTGACTCGTTAGTGTTACAAACAAGGTCTCAGGTGTGAATGGAGAGCAGGTGTGTTAAATTTGGTGTAATCGCTCTCACTCTCGCATATTGGTCACTGGAAGTTTAACATGGCACCTCATGGCAAATAACTCTCTGAGGATATGAAAAAAAGAAAATTGTTGCTCTACATAAAGATGGCCTAGGCTATAAGAAGATTTCCAAAACCCTGAAACTGAGCTGCAGCACAGTGGCCAAGACCATACAGCAGTTTAACAGGACAGGTTCTACTCAGAACAGGCCTTGCCATTGTTGACCAAAGAAGTTGAGTGCATGTGCTCAGCGTCATATCCAGAGGTTGTCTGGAAACTAGACGTATGAGTGCTGCCAGCATTGCTGCAGAGGTTGAAGGGGTAGGGGGTCAGCCTGTCAGTGCTCAGACCATACGACGCACATTGAATCAAATTGGTCTGCATGGCTGTCGTCCCAGATGGAAGCCTCTTCTAAAGATGATGCACAAGAAAGCCCACAAACAGTTTGGAACCATGTCCTGTGGTCTGATGAGACCAAGATAAACTTATTTGGTTCAGATTGTGTCAAGCGTGTGTCAAGCGTGTGTCAAGCGTGTGTCAAGCGTGTGTGGCGGCAACCAGGTGAGGAGTACAAAGACAAGTGTGTTTTGCCTACAGTCAAGCATGGTGTTGGGAGTGTCATTGTCTGTGGCTGCATGAGTGTTGCTGGCACTGGGGAGCTGCTGTTCATTGACGGAACCATGAATGCCAACATGTACTGTGACATACTGAATCAGAGCATGATCCCCTCCCTTATATGACTGGGTCGCAGGGCAGTATTCTAACATAATAACGACCCAAAACACACCTCCAAGAAGATGACTGCCTTGCTAAAGAAGCTGAGGGTAAAGGTGGTGGACTGGCCAAGCATGTCTCCAGACCTAAACCCTATTGAGCATCTGTGGGGCATCCTCAAAGGGAAGGTGGAGAAGCGCAAGGTCTCTAAGATCCACCAGCTCTGTGATGTCATCATGGAGGTGTGGAAGAGGACTCCAGTGACATCCTGTGAAGCTCTGGTGACCTCCATGCCCAAGAGGGTTTAGGGCAGTGCTGGAAAATAATGGTGGCCGCACAAAATATTGACACTAATATCCCCCTCTCAACAGTCACAAATCATGGTGTAAAAATGGACTCCCAACTCACTTTTGAAGCCCATATAAATCACCTATGCAAGCCCTCTTTTTACCACCTCTGTAATATTTCTAAACTCCGTCCCATTCTTTCCCTCCCAGATGCCGAAAAGCTGGTTCATGCTTTTTTCTCCTCCAGACTGGATTACTGTAACGCACTTCTCATTGGGATTCCTAGAAGGAGTCTGCAGAGGCTTCAGTACATGCAAAACTCTGCAGCAAAGATCCTGATGAGAGTGCGGCAACATGAGCACATTACCCCCATTCTCCACTCACTCCACTGGCTTCCTGTCTCCACCAAGATTGAGTACAAGGTTTCCCTCCTCACACACCAATGCATATATGGACATGCCCCCCATCTCAAAGAACTTCTCAAACCACAAAACACAACACGGTCCCTCCGCTCTACTCACTCAAACCTTCAAATATCTAAAACTAGACTGAAGACAATGGGAGACCAGGCTTTTTGTGCAGCTGCCCCGCGCCTGTGGAATGCCCTACCTGACATCTTGAGGGCCCCTCAATCCACTAACTGTTTTAAAAAAGGTCTTAAGACAAGCTTTTTGTCCTTTTTAGATGTTCGCTTTATTGTATAAACCGTTCATTTTTCTTTTTTTGTGTTTCTAACCTGTAGCACTTTGAGATCTTTTGATGAAAAGGGCATTATAAATAAAATGTATTATTATTACTTTGGTCCCAATTTGAACATTTTCACTTAGGGGTGTACTAATTTTTGTTGCCAGCGGTTTATACATTAACCACTTCCCGACCGCCCCATGTATATATACGTCAACAGAATGGCACGTACAGGCAGAATCACGTACCTGTACGTGACATTCTTCAGGCGGTTGGGGGGTCCGATCGGACCCCCCTCCGCCGGCGGGGACGGTCGGGATCGTGTCAGGAGCGATCCGGGACGAGGGGACGGCCAGTGGTTTCTGGCCACCCCCTCGCGATCGCTCCTGGCCAATGAAAAGCTTCCCCTTCCTGTCTATTGTATAGACAGGAAGGCGGAAGTGATGTCACGCTCGGTGCGCCGGTCTATGTGACCGGAGACGCCGAGCGGTGAACATGTAAAGGTTAGTGCACAACAGTACACTGACACCAGTACAGATAGGCACATATTCCACCCCCCTGTCACCCCCTGATCACCCCCCAGATCACCCCCTCCCCCCCCAGTCACAGTGTCACTAATTGCAGTGATCATTTATTTACTGATCACTGCATTTAGTGTCAGTGTGACTGTAATAACTGTCAGTGCAGTTAGTTTTAGGTCCAAGGTAGCCCCCTACCCCCCCCTAATAAAGGTTTAACCCCTGATTGCCCCTAGTTAACCCCTTCACCCCCTTTTGCCAGTGTCACTAAGCGATCGGTTTTCTGATCGCTGCATTAGTGTCGCTAGGTAACCATTTTTTTTTTTTTTTTAACCGCCATGTTTATATAGGTTCATAAATAGGTTTATAGGTCAGGTACCCCCATATTACAACCTAAATAAAGGTTTTAACCCCCTGATTGCCCCTAGAGTTAACCCTTTCACCAGTGATCACTGTATAAATGTCACTGGTGACGCTGGTTAGCCAGTTAGTTATTTCGTTATTTAGGTTCCCCGTCAGGTTTTTATATAGCGTCAGGTACCCCCATATATTACCTAATAAAGGTTTTAACCCCCTGATTGCCCCTAGTTAACCCTTTCACCCCCTTTTGCCAGTGTCACTAAGCGATCGTTTTTCTGATCGCTGCATTAGTGTCGCTGGTAACCAGTTTTTTTTTTTTTTTTACCGCCATGTTTATATAGGTTCATAAATAGGTTTATAGGTCAGGTACCCCCATATTACAACCTAAATAAAGGTTTTAACCCCCTGATTGCCCCTAGAGTTAACCCTTTCACCAGTGATCACTGTATAAATGTCACTGGTGACGCTGGTCAGCCAGTTAGTTATTTAGGTTCCCCGTCAGGTTTTTATATAGCGTCAGGTACCCCCATATATTACCTAATAAAGGTTTTAACCCCCTGATTGCCCCTAGTTAACCCTTTCACCCCCTTTTGCCAGTGTCACTAAGCGATCGTTTTTCTGATCGCTGCATTAGTGTCGCTAGGTAACCAGTTTTTTTTTTTGTATTACTGTTACGGGTGACGCTGGTTAGTTAGCTTGTTTTTTATACTATCAGGGCACCCGCCATTTATTACCCAATAACGGTTTTAACCCCCTGATCGCCCGGCGGGTGATATCAATTAGGTTTTAGGGTCTAATAAGGTCTGCGTCGCCCCAGGTTAGTGCCAGTACCGCAAACACCCACGCGCAAAGCATACACCTCCCTTAGTGGCACAGTATCTGAACAGATCAATATCTGATCTGATCAGATCTATACTAGCGTCCCAGCAGTTTAGGGTTCCAAAAAAAAAACGCATTGTTAGCGGGATCAGCCCAGATACCTGCTAGCACCTGCGTTTTCCCCCTCCGCCCAGCCCAGCCCACCCAAGTGCAGTATCGATCGATCACTGTCACTTACAAAACACTAAGCACACATAACTGCAGCGTTCGCAGAGTCAGGCCTGATCCCTGCGATCGCTAACATTTTTTTTGTGGTAGCGTTTTGATTCAGTCGCTTCAGTCAGGAGCTTTTTTACCTGTGAATCTCAAAAAAAAAAAAAAATAAAAATAGTTGTCGTTTTATTGTTCTCTCTCTCTCTCTCTATTGTTGCTCTTTTTTTACTCCATTCTATTCTGCAATGTTTTATTATGTTTTATCATGCTTGCTTTTCAGGTATGTAATTTTGTTTACTGTGTTTTAGTGTTAAGCATTTTTTTTGTTTTCAGGTGCGCCATTCAGTTGCAACGCGGATTTATTTATCTTGACAGCAACAGCGTTTGCTCCCACGATACATAAAGCCGCGACTCCAACGCTGTAGGAGGTGATTTCACCACCACAGTTAAAAAAAAGAGCATATATGCCGAAGCATGGGGGCAGCAGGGGGGGGGGAGGTGCGATTGGCTCCTAATGCCACGTACATACGGTCGAAATTCCGACCGTGTGTACACGGCATAACTTTTGCGGGAGGATGCCCCCATGCATCGGCATATATAAATGGTGCATGTATGCCCATCATTAGAAGTGGGTGGATGAAGGGAGGTATTCTAATGGTGGGCACACCCACCAATCAATCTCTTTTTTTCGTTCAGCCAAGAGGCTGCATGAAAAAAAAAAGATTACAATATATGTCCAGTATGTTGCTGGACTTTGAATGATTATACCAGAATGATGCCTGCAGGTTTAGGTATCATCTTGGTATCATTCTTTTCAGCCAGTGATCGGCTTTCATGTAAAAGCAATTCTAGCGGGTAATTAGCCTCTAGACTGCTTTTACAAGCAGTGGGAGGGAATGTCCCCCCTCCCGGATATAAACCGCGCCATTGGGAAATTGGGAAAGCATTTTATCACACCAATCTTGGTGTGGTCAGATGCTTTGAGGGCAGAGGAAAGATCTAGGGTCTAATAGACCCCAATTTTTTCAAAAAAAGAGTACCTGTCACTGCCTATTGCTATCATAGGGGATATTTACATTCCCTGAGATAACAATAAAAATCATAACAAAGAAAAAAAATGGAAGGAACAGTTTAAAAATAAAATAAAAAAGCTAAATAAATAAAAAAAAAAACAAAAAAAAAAAAAAAAAAGCACCCCTGCCCCCCCCTTCTCTTGCGCAAAGGCGTACACAAGCGTTGGTCTGGCGTCATATGTAAACAGCAATTGCACCATGCATGTGAGGTATCACCGCGAAGGTCAGATCGAGGGCAGTAATTTTAGCAGTAGACCTCCTCCGTGAATCTAATGTGGTATCATGTAAAGGCTTTTAAAGGCTTTTAAAAATGTATGTAGTTTGTCGCCACTGCGTGTTTGTGCGCAATTTTAAAGCATGTCGTGTTTGGTATCCATGTACTCGGCCTAAGATCATATTTTTTATTTCATCAAAAATTTGAGCAATATAGTGTGTTTTAGTGCATTAAAATAAAAAAAAGTGTATTTATTCCACAAAAAATGCGTTTGAAAAATCGCTGCGCAAATACTGTGTGGAAAAAAAAAATGCAACACCCACCATTTTAATCTGTAGGGCCTTTGCTTTAACATTATCTATAGTGTTTGGGGGTTCAACGTAATTTTCTTGCAAAAAAAAAATATGTTTTCATGTAAACAAAAAGTGTCAGAAAGGGCTTTATCTTCAAGTGGTTAGAAGAGTGGGTGACGTGTGACATAGGCTTCTAAATGTTGTGCATAAAATGCCAGGACAGTTCAAACCCCCCCCCAAATGACCCCATTTTGGAAAGTAGACACCCCAAGCTATTTGATGAGAGCAATGTTGAGCCCATTAAATATTTTTTTTTTTTGTCCCAAGAGATTGAATAATGAAAAAAAAAATATATATATATTTTTTTTACAAAAAGTTGTCACTAAATGATATATTGCTCAAACATGTCATGGGCATATGTGGAAATACACCCCAAAATACATTCTGTTGCTTCTCCTGAGTACGGGGATACCACATGTGTGGGACTTTTTGGGAGCCTAGCTGCGTACGGAACCCCAAAAACCAATCACCGCCTTCAGGCTTTCTAAGGGTGTAATTTTTTTATTTCACTTCTCACTGCCAATCACAGTTTCGGAGGCCATGGAATGCCCAGATGGCATAAAACCCCCCAAAATGACCCCATTTTGGAAAGTAGACACCCCAAGCTATTTGCTGAGAGGTATTGTGAGTATTTTGCAGATCTCGCTTTTTGTCACAAAGTTTTGAAAATTGAAAAAAAGAAAAAAAAAAATGTTTTTTTTCTTTACTTTCTTCATTTTCAAAAACAAATGAGAGCTGTAAAATACTCACCATGCCTCTCAACAAATAGCTTGGGGTGTCTACTTTCCAAAATGGGGTCATTTGGGGGGGTTTTGTGCTATTTTGGCATTTTATGGCCTTCGAAACGGTGATAGGTAGTGAGGAGTGAAATCAAAAATTTGCACCCTTAGAAATCCTGAAGGCGGTGCTTGGGTTTCGGGGCCCCGTACGCGGCTAGGCTCCCAAAAAGTCCCACACATGTGGTATCCCCATACTCAGGAGAAGCAGCAAAATGTATTTTGGGGTGCAATTCCACATATAACTATGGCATGTGTGAGCAATATATCATTTAGTGACAACTTTTTGAAAAAAAAAAAAAAATCTTTTTTATTTTTGTCTTTATTCAATCACTTGGGACTAAAAAAAAAAATATTCAATGGGCTCAACATGCCTCTCAGCAAATAGCTTGGGGTGTCTACTTTCCAAAATGGGGTCATTTGGGGGGGTTTTGTACTTCCCTGCCATTTTAGCACCTCAAGAAATGAAATAGGCAGTCATAAATTAAAAGCGGTGTAAATTCCAGAAAATGTACTCTAGTTTGTAGACGCTATAACTTTTGCGCAAACCAATAAATATACGCTTATTGGCATTTTTTTTTACTAAAGACATGTGGCTGAATACATTTTGGCCCAAATGTTTGACTAAAATTGAGTTTATTAGATTTTTTTTATAACAAAAAGTAGAAAATCTCTTTTTTTTTTTTTTTTCAAAATTTTCGCTCTTTTTCCGTTTATATCGCAAAAAAAAAAAAAAATAAAAATCACAGAGGCAATCAAATACCATCAAAAGAAAGCTCTATTTGTGGGAAGAAAAGGACGCAAATTTCGTTTGGTTACAAAATTGCATGACCGCGCAATTACCAGTTAAAGTAGTGCAGTGCGAAATTGAAAAAAGACCTCTGGTCCTTTGGCTGCCAAATGGTCCGGGGCTGAAGTGGTTAATGGCTGTGTGGCTGAGTTATTTTGAGGGGACAGCAAATTTACACTGTTATACAAGGGTACACTGTGTTGTCACATGAAAAGATATAATAAAATATTTACAAAAATGTGAGGTGTGTACTGATTTTTGTGAGATACTGTATATATGGTCAAAATATTCAATCATATATTCATTTCCACATTGTATTTCATCTATTTCTAGCCTACTCCTATTAATCTGATTAATCTAGAAGTTTGTAAACTTACTTTGGGAAGATCCCCACACCATTACTTCCTTGAGTTCTGTGACACAAATTCATTGTACCCTGGGAGTAGTCATTGCTGTGTTACACATTTCACAGAGTCATGTACCTGAACCAAAGCCAATATGCAGAGAGGGGCTCCCCTTGCGGCTGGGTGCAGTATACCTCTGAAAGTTCCACAGAAGGTATATGGCCCGAAGAAGCATGGGTTGCCAGCAGGATCTGGATGGGTCCAGAAGAGAGTCACCTTGTTAGGACTACCAGGGTCGTGTCACAGGCAGCCAGGAACTCCCCGCTGTGCTTGGAATAAACCGTGCTTCAGAGGACAGCAGTGAACACCCGGCTGAGGGTCAAACACAGCAACATCCAGCTGAGGGTCAAACACAGGAACACCCAGCAGAGAGTCAAACACAGGATGGCAAGAAGCAAGAGCAAATCGGTGAAGTAAGCTGAGGTCATAAACTGGTAATCAAGCAGAAGCCAAGTCTGTATAGCAAGCCAGGGTCATGCACGGGTAATCAGGCAGAGGCAAAGTCCATATAGCAAGCTGGGGTCATGCATGGGTAATCAGGCAGAAGGATGGTCCAGGAGCAAGCCAGGGGATGAGCCAGGAGAGGATTTCAACAGGTCTGGAACGAGCCGGGTCAATGAAAAGGAAATCCAAGTAATCACACAGAGGTTCAGGAATACAGGAAGCTGACGACAATCCAGCAACTTGGGTCAGACAAAGGCAGTTCTTTATAGGCCAGCAGGGGGAACCATCTGTCACATGATGTGCCTGTGGCATCCATTTCTTCTACTGGCAAGATTGCCAGTACTTCCATGGCCATTTCCCTGACAGTCTGCCTTCTGAACTACAGAAGTGCTGAGAGGAAGAGTTTTAGGAGGCAGCGGAGTCAATACAGGAATCACAGCTTGTGGGTACCATGGGACATGTAGTCCTTATAAATTGAAAGTAAACAGCGGTGGAGAATCTGCAAAGCATGCAGGGAATCCAGGAAGTTGTGGAAGAGATTGCCAGAAGAATATTTTTTAAGTAAGCTTATGGCGGATTATCAAAAATAACTGTTATTTGTATTGATATTACAATGCTGATGTTATAAAATGAAAATATATGCCGCAACCATAGAACTTGTTTAAGCTGAAATCTAGTACATAATTATTAATGCAAAATGTGAATAATTAAAAGAACTTTTTGCAACACAGTATGCAGTTTTTAAATACATACAAGTTAATGTTAAAGTGGAATTAAGGACTCTCAGTAAAAAAAAAAAAAGATGTGCTGCAGCATAATTTCTTAAACAAATCTGCACTTAGTTTTTTCTTAGCTCACCAGGAGAGTCCCACAAATACCTGTTGATTCTGCTTGTGAACTCCACCAAATAACAGCTTCTTGTGATGGTGTGGCAACAATGCTTCACTGCTCCTTAATTCAGAGCAGAGTTGCCACTCTCATGTATTCCATATTTGCTTGTACTAGTAGTTGTAGGGTGAAAATATATTGTTGGGGTGTGGCTATCAGCATTGTCACTGCTGATTCATAAGCCTGTAGCTTGCCAATCAGCACCTGACCCACCTAGTTCTGCCCACTGCTTCTGGATGGACAGCACTGCCTCTGCTGCAGTGTCTGCTTGGAGGGGGTGGTTTACAGGTCATGTGAGACACATAATAATGGAGGATTTGGCTCAGTCAGGGAAGGTAAAAAGAGTTGTTTTATGTAGCTTATAAGCCTTATGCATTACATAATAACTGGATTTTGAACTTGTTTAGACTGTCATACAAGAGCCTTTAGTTTTCCTCTTTTAGTATTTTTTTTTTTGTTTTTAGAAAAAAGACATGTGCAGAACTGTATTCAAATTTACCTAAAGCTAGCTTAGATTTAACTTAAAATAAACCTGTCACAACCCCAGGCAATGCAAGCTAAGCATGATAATGATGAAAAACCATGTAAACCGATATTACCGTCAGTGAAAAGCGCATGTCAAAATGATCAGTAGAAGCAGAGCTACAGGCTGCTAAAGCTAAATGAAAATACTGACTTTTTCCTAAAGCTAAGCTCTACATTTGTTTTCATTGACGTTTAGTTTAACAATGTATGTGACAAGTTTACTTCAAGGTATATTTAAATCCCAAACTTTTTTTCAATTTAAATAGAGTAGGAAATGGTTTAAACCCATAGGTTTTTTTTTTTTTTTATTTACCATCTGTGTCCTACTGGGGCGAATTCCCTTAAAGTGGAACTATACTCATCTCCCCTTTCAGTGATGTGATGCCTACAAACTACCGCCCTGGTGTTGACATCTTTCTCCATCTTTTTTGCCAGATTTCAGATCATTTTGACTGGCTGGGATGACGTAACTCCTGAATGGGAGTTCATTCATACCATGATTGAGGCATGCGGGGCATTTTAATGATTGAACTAGATGGACTTGTGTCTTTTTTCAACCCGTCTACCTATGTAACTATGCTGAGAATGAACACTGAGCTGCACGTTTGAGAGTGCAAAATTTGTTGCAGCTGTGCATGGTAGCCAATTCTAAGGCTACTTTCACACGCGGGCGGGCGTCGACAGTAAAGCTATTCGGCCGCTAGCGGGGAGCTTTTAACCGGCGGTTTGGTGCCGCTGCCCCATTGATTTCAAGTGCTCCTACAGCGCTGCAAAGATGCTGCTTGCAGGACTTTTTTTTACCGTCCTGCAAGCGCACAGATCCAGTGTGAAAGCACTCGGGCTTTCACACTAGAGAGACAGGAGAGGCTCTTTACAGGCGCTATGCAGGCGCTATTTTTAGCGCTGTAGCACCTTTAAAGCGCCTCAATGTGAAAGTAGACTAATGGCCTGAAGTGTGACTTTGAAGAAGTGGCTGTACAGAATATTGTCCTGTTCTTTACAGTAAAGCATTTAAAGGCTATTTTGTGGTCATTCTTTATTCATGAAGGTGAGCCTGAGGCCAGGAGCATGCAAGACACAATATGGCAGAGTTTCTTCTATTTACAGGTATGTGCGCACCCTATCTGAAGAAGCGCGGCAGTGCCCTTAAACAGCTTGGTGGTAAGTGGCAGCAAATCCAGGTCGCTTACATGCTGATGTCATCATGGTAGGAGCAGGGCCGGTGCTACCACTAGGCAAACTAGGCAGCCGCCTAGGGCGCCATGCTGCCTAGGGGGCGCCCGGCCACTGGTTTTCCTACTCTCTTCTCTCTGCAGCAAGCAACTAAGTCTCAGCATCAGCAGGCAGCCACCCCTCTGTTCACAGATAGTGTCAGAGGCGCAGCGGCGGTGAAGGACTGTGTCTGTGTCCCGACTCCTGAATGAATGGAAGCAAGCAAACATTCATTAATGGGCACTGGTAGGCTGCATTTGATGGGTCCTGGTGAGGCTAAATGTGATGGGCGCTGGTGAGGCTGCATTGATGTGCGCTGGTGAAGCTGCATTTGATGGGCGCTGGTGGGCTGCATTTGATGGGCGCTTTTAGGCTGCATTGATGGGCACTGGTAGGCTGCATTTGATGGGTGCTGGTAGGTTGCATTGATGGGCGCTGGTGGGCGGCATTTTATGGGTGCTTCCGTAAAAAGGTGGGGTTTACATGGGCAGGGAAAAGGCCGGGCAGAGGTGGAGTCAAGGGGGCGGCAAAATTAGGTTTTGCCTAGGGTGTCAAAAATCCTTGCACCAGCCCTGGGTAGGAGACAGAACTTTGTGAGCACTGTGATGCTAGAGTTTGCACTTGCAGTTTAATGGATGTTATGCACTTATGATATGCTGATGTGATTAATGCTTAAAGTGATTGTAAAGGCTAGTTTTTTATTTTTTTTAAATAACAAACATATCATACCTGTGGCTTTCGCGGCTCTTCCTCGCATCAGTAAACCACCTTGGAGAAGCGCTCTGCCGGGGGGGTTACCTTGTGCGCTCCATGGATACAAATGTTGGACTTGGCCCCGGCGCCCGCATCATTGGATTTGATTGACAGCAGCAGAAGCCAATGGCTGTGCTGCTATCAATCTATCCAATCAAGAGCCGAGAATCACGGGCAGAGGAAGAGCACGTTTCCGGCGTGTGAAATTCCAGGGCTCAGGTAAGTAAAACGCTTTTTTACAGTACTTCACTATTGCAAGTTTCTTTCATATATTGTTGGGGAGTCTATCCTGAAAGAATCATTGGCATCCAGTTAGATTAATGCCAGCCATAGACAGATCAGATTTGATCCGTCTATGGGCAGGTTGGTTGTACTGAAGTTGATCCCTCGATCAACTTCAGTAAAACCGGCCTGTCAGGTTTTTTTATCCGATCACTGCTGGCGGCTATGCCTGTATGCAGTGATCATTGTATTCTGCTGGTGAGGAAGGCTCCCCACATTTCTGGCCAACAGAACACAATAGTGCTGTGGGAGGGATTCCACCATCAACACTGACTGCTTTGCTGGGGGATTTGAGCAATTTTCTTTCCTTCAATCCATGGTTGAAGGAAAGAAAATTGCATAATATATGGCCTGCCTTAAATTGGAGCTGTGCAGTGGAGTATAAAGCAATGTTAGACGTTTGATACATAGGTGGTCAATTATAACAATGAGCTGCTTTCTGACCGGGATTGACTCCGGGTGTTTTTTAATTATCTGATTAGTGACACAGCAGTGGCTGGATGACTTCTTCATCTTTGGACTCTGGGTGTTTGTTTGGACCATTGTTTGGACATTTATTTATGGATTTGCACTGGTTATATATGGGCATTCCTTTATGTGAGGGAATTTGAAGCAATAAAAACCTAACATGGTTTCTCTTTATAACTTTGCACCCCTCTATCCAAACCTAAAGAAAAAACATGTGGCTTTACATACATTACACTTTAATTATTTGTTAATTAGGCACGTTTACCATATGGACATCTGCTACATCCCAGGGATTGACAACTGAGCATATAAAATGAAATTCAGAAGATTCAGACTAATTTTTTCTTTCAAAAATGTATTGCAAAGGTACATCTGGGATGAAACCTTGCTAGATAAAATATGGCCATAGAAAAATAAAAATATTCAATGGCTGACAAATGTGAAAGTACTAACAGGCAGGATAAATGTTGCCTCATCCAGCTGCGTGTGGGTTCAATATGGCATACCTAGCTGACTAGTTGAGTTGGATGTTTTCAGGCAGTTGTTATAGTTTAATTATTGATAAGCTGACACAAAGGTTGTCCTTCTGTTTCCCCCCTTTCTCCTCAGACATATATGGGCACTTGCAAAGTTTCTTACCCTCCTCTCCAGACCCTCATTACAAAGGTCAAACACGCAATGGGCAGCAATCAAGTGAGCTCCCCAATATCAGTATGCTCTGTCCAACCAAAACGAACACCTTCTCCAAAGCTTGAACAATTACATAAAGGGACAAAAGAAATACTCCTCATAGTGCAGAGATCTCAATCCAGTTTAATAAACAATATAAAATATCACTCACATGGTAGAAGTAAAAACATGCATGTCTTGGTTTAAAATGCCAGCGTTCCCAACCAGCAAGATGGCCGCCATGTCCCGGCATACAGAAGCGTCACACATCTCCAGCTCCTCCCTACGCGTCATCTGATGATAAAACGCGTAGAGAGGAGCTGGAGACATGTGACGCTTCTGTATATCAGGATGCATGGGCCATCTTGCTGGTTGGGAACGCTGGCTTTTTAAACCAACACATGCATGTTTTTGCTTCTACCATGTGAGTGATAATTCATATTGTTTATTAAACTGGATTGAGATCTCTGCATTATGAGGAGTGTCTCTTTTGTCCCTTTATGTGATTGATCGATCTTTGGAGAAGGTGTTTGTTTTGGCTGGACAGAGCATGCTGATATTGGGGACCTCACTTGATTGCTGCCCATTGCGTGTTTGACCTTTGTAATGAGGGTCTGTAGAGGAGGGTAAGAGGCAGTTTGATTGGGTGCCGGTGGTGGTTTCCTTACATACACGCTATTTAGCTGCACTCTCATGTCAGAAGCTCTTTTGGACATCTCCTGTGGACTTCAATCTCTATGGACTTTTTATGATTCTTAGTTTTGATGTTTAGTGCTGTGCCTCTTTTGTATCTAATTTATGTTGACGTTCATCAGCATTGTGCTAGCAGCTCAACTTAAGGATTGTGGATATTAAGTATTTTTTACTAAGCGTCGCAGATACAAAGATTTTGGAAAGATTTTTTTTTTTTTTTAGAAAAGTGATCACAAAGACCTAAATGATCAGAAAACTGTATTGTGCTCCAGCATCATCTGAAATAAAGTATTATCTTTTAACATATACGCAGAGCTCTTGCTCATCACTATTACAACCATCTGATCACTGCCAATTGCCAAAGGCAGGTTTGTGGTTTCCTACAGTTTTGACTGACGTCAAGATAAGTACAAACATTTGATATTCTTTTCTGTAGAACCAGGCCGAGGTTGTAAGCTGATATATCAGGGCGTTAGGTTCATGGTCTAGACAAGCTGCCACTTGGCACAATATCTACTGCTCGGAAGACCCATTTCTATGCCTGTGGCAGGCAAGGTTACCAGGACCAAGATTTTAAAAGGGCCCACAACTAAAGCAAGGGTTGAACAGGTCACTGAATATGGACAAGAACTGATAAGTGTTGAGTTTGACAGGCTCTAGGCTAATCACACCGATGGATTTGCACTACACAAATGTCCAAGAGGACACCTCAGAATAGACACAGAGTGGATTATAAAAAAAGTGCTATAGCATAGATTGGAGCATAGCTGCCAAACACAGCTACAGACTATGAACTTAATGTCTTTTTCCTGTGTTCAACACACAACATCTCAAATAGACAGGGAATCCAATCTATACGAAGGGTCCAATCAGGTCCACTTGTCAGTTTTTCAGGCGGAACTGATTGGACGGTCCATTCATCCCTATGGCCTGGCCGGTGTAAACGCACTTGTGTCTGTTTACACCTGCCTACTTCTGATCTGATCTGGTACGCAAAAAAAAGATTTGTCCTCCTCTTCTGTCTAGGCAGATCGGAGGGCAGTCGGGTGTAAACGGACCACGAAAACCCTTTTACACCGGGCCACATATACAGCAGAAACTGAGCGAACACAGATGTCTTATTCACCTGCTCTGCTCTTATCCACTGCTGATGAAAAGGGAGCCCTCGTGTGAAAGGGACCTAAGTCTTATTAGTAGTAGTATTTTTAGGTAAATTAAGGTGGAATTAGGGCTGGAACAAACAAAACTGCTTCCACCCCCCAGATGCATTTGTGTCAGTGTGGCATGGTTGGAGACATTGGTGCTCAGTGGTTAGTTAATGGGTTACATTGATACTCAGAGGGGGTAAGGAGAACAATTGTGCTGAGCAGGTGCAGGGGCTATAGGGTCCAGTGAAGGGAACAATAATGCCCATTGGGAGGTAGGGAAACAATAGTGGCCAACCAGTGGGAGAGACAATAGTGTCAAGGGGTTGTGGGGGTCAATAGTGCTAACTGGAAAGTGGGGGGAGAAGAATGCCCAATGGGGGGGGGGTTTGGAGAAAAATAGTGTTTAATAGGGGGGGTGACATTAAAGTGGTTGTAGAGGTACAAGATTTAATTTTACCTTAATGGATTCTTTACATTAAGGTAAAAAAAAACTTTCCATGTCAGCTCCCCCCAGCCCCTCCTAAATATCTAAACTGATCTCGATCCATCACGTGCCCATCTGCAGCAATCCTGCTCTTCTCTCCTCGCTTCTTACAGGAGACTCGGCAGCAATGGGAGCCATTTGCTCCTGCTGCTGTCAATCAAATTCTGTGAGCAGACAGTGGGGGCGGGGCTGAGCCTCACTGTGTGCGGGGGACCCTAGAAGAGGGGTATCAGGGCTGCATTATGATATACCATTGCACAGAGAAGGTATGTATGACATGTAAAGTAAACTTTTACAATCACTTACAATGGGCAGAGAAGGGTAGGGGAGGAGCAGTAGTACCCAGGGTGAGTGAGTGGAACAAAAGTGCCCAGTGGAGGGAGGGAAGGGGGCCCAGTGGGGGGTGGGGGCAATAGTGTCCATCAGAGGTAGAGAGCAACATTAGTGTCCAGTTGGGGGGGGGGGGGTGAAAAGGAGCAATGGTACACAACAGGGGATTGGGGTAAATATTAGTGTCAGTAGATAGTAGACTTACATTGCACAAGGAGCCTGTGTCCAGTGCTGCTAATCTCTTCCTACTCCTCCTGCTTCTGGCACTTTCCCACGACTGTCTGGAAGCAGATCAGGTGTGCATAGAGCTTGAGCTGGGTTCTGGAATAAGAGTCCCAGCATTGCCAATATGGTTGGAAAGTATGTCGCTGAGAGAAGTATAGACTGAAGAAATGCTTACTTCTGCCTGCAGCAGGCTGATTACATCACTCCCAGATTAGACATCTCAGCCTAGGCACAATCACTTGATCAAAACAGCTTCTTATTCTAAAATCGCAGCTTTTTAAAAGATTATACTCTTGATGTTTATTTTAAAGGTAAGGCAATTATGTATGCAGACTTTAAAATGTAAGCCCAAAGTCTGATTCCGGTGTCAAGGCTTTACCTTGTTTGGGTATATATAGTTTTATATATTCTGATATCTGAGTTTTAGGAAGTGATTAAAGCATGATTCATGATGTTTTTTTTATTTCTGTATATTGAGGGTAAAAATGAGGTAATTACTAATATCTGTGCAATAGAAAGTGGTGAGAGACATGTGTCCCAGAGGCAAATAGTTTGGGTTGGTTTCCAAAAACAAGTTCCAACAAAGTATAAAAAATTGTCACACTAAGCATTCCACACAGATGAAAGATTTCTACAACACACTGCAGAACTCTTATATAGTATACTATATATTAGTACAGTAACAGTTTGGTAACATATACATTAAAGCTCCTTTGGTACTTTTTTTTTTTTACATGAGGAGTCTTTCTTTAACCTCCACTAATTTCAGTTTAGAGGCTAAAATAGCAAACTGGAATTACTGAGCAATCCAAATTTCTCTCTTAGTAGTTATAGTTCAGGCCCTATGCAGTATCATAGTTAGACAAATACCTCTGCATTTATACAGCAGACAGGTTAACGTGGGGCCTTGCCCTTAAAGTGGAAGTAACCCCCCCTATCATTTTCAGCCAAGGAAGCCGCCATATTTGCCTCTGTTTAATCTTCAACTGCCACGGTGCTGCACATGTGATCCTTTATGACACCAGCCATTGGATGGTATGACTGTTTGGTTGAGAGCACAGCCAATGTGCAGTTAGCATTCCCGGCATGCCTTTTTTTTTAAACTGTTAAATCGATGGGTTTACTTTCACTTTAACGCATGTGGTAAACCCAACTTCTTTTATTTGCTTCCTTTCAGTATGTTGAACTTTCCATTAAAAGCATTTTGTTATGGCTGTTTGATAAGTGCAAAAAGAGTACCAGTGCTGTCCCTTTTCCTGTCCACTTTGCAATGTTATCTCAAGCAGTCTAATCAAACCTGCCCAGGTTACCTCTGTGAACTACAGAACAGCCCCCCTCATGTTATGTCCAGAGACAAGAGAGGGATGTGTTCTGAAGTCCTACTATATTTTCTGTCCTGGGGTGACAATACTGCTCCTCCATAGATAGAGTGCTATGTGTGAGCAGTGTCAGGAGTAAGGAAGGGTGTTACTGGCAGGATCACCAGGTGAAAATATAAGAAAAAAAGATTTAAATAAAAATGCATTACATCACACCTCTGTTCTTCTTCTCTTTAGATACACTTTAAAAAGCAGAGAGGAGCTGGCATCCCTGCTTTAAGAAATACAGTGGGGATGGAAAGTATTCAGACCCCCTAAAATTTTTCACTCTTTGTTATATTGCAGCCATTTGCTAAAATCATTTAAGTTAATTTATTTCCTCATTAATGTACACACAGCACCCCATATTGACAGAAAAACACAGAATTGTTGACATTTTTGCAGATTTATTAAAAAAAAAAAACTGAAATGTCACATGGTCCTATTCAGACACTTTGCTGTGACACTCATATATTTAATTCAGGTGTTGTCCATTTCTTCTGATCATCCTTGAGATGGTTCTACACCTTCATTTGAGTCCAGTTGTGTTTGATTATACTGATTGGACTTGATTAGGTAAGCCACACACCTGTCTATACAAGACCGCACAGCTCACAGTGCATGTCAGAGCAAATGAGAATCATGAGGTCAAAAGGAACTGCCTGAAGAGCTCAGAGACAGAATTGTGGCAAGACACAGATCTGGCCAAGGTTACAAAAAAATGTCTGCTGCACTTACGGTTCCTAAGAGCACAGTTGCCTCCATAATCCTTAAATGGAAGACATTTGGGAGGACCAGAACCCTTCCTGGAGCTGGCCGTCCGGCCAAACCGAGCTATCGGGGGAGAAGAGCCTTGGTGAGAGAGATAAAGAAGAACCCAAAGATCACTGTGGCTGAGCTCCAGAGATGCAGTCGGGAGATGGGAGAAAGTTGTAGAAAGTCATCCATCACTGCAGCCCTCCACAAGTCGGGGCTTTATGGCAGAGTGACCCGACGGAAGCCTCTCCTCAGTGCAAGACACATGAAGCCCGCATGGAGTTTGCTAAAAAAACACCTGAAGGACTCCAAGATGGTGGGAAATAAGATTTTCTGGCCTGATGAGACCAAGATAGAACTTTTTGGCCTTAATTCTAAGAGGTATGTTTGGAGAAAACCAGGCACTGCTCATCACCTGTCCAATACAGTCCCAACAGTGAAGCATGGTGGTGGCAGCATCATGCTGTGGGGGTGTTTTTCAGCTGCAGGGACAGGACGACTGGTTGCAATCGAGGGAAAGATGAATGCGGCCAAGTACAGGGATATCCTGGATTTTTCTTTTTTAATAAATCTGCAAAAATGTCAACAATTCTGTGTTTTTCTGTCGATATGGGGTGCTGTGTGTACATTAATGAGGAAAAAGAATGAGCTTAAATGATTTTAGCAAATGGCTGCAATATAACAAAGAGTGAAAAACGTTAAGGGGGTCTGAATACTTTCTGTCCCCACTGTAGCTTGACTTTCCCATACCATTGTAAATCTTTTTATCAGTTGCAGATCAAAACTTAGCTGGAACATTTAGAAACCTAATGTTAAAGTTCTAGTTCCTTCTCTCAGCATCCACCAAATCTTCGAATTCTAATTTTATTTATTTTTTGCTGATGTGATTTGAATTTCTGTTCGAATGGGGGTGTCCAACTCAATTTTATTGAGGGTTGCCAAAGCATTATGGTTGCCCTCAAAGGGCCGGTTGTATCTGTAAGACTATATAAATGTATCCAGGGCTTTTTTACTTAGCGAATAGGTGCAGGAACTCAACCTCCCCCGCCGAACCGCATCAAATATGGGAGGATCTTAAAGGGGCAATAAATACCAATGTACAGAGTGCAGTTTCGGGGGTCTGCTATGCACAGATTGCAGTTTCAGGGGTGCACTACCTACATAATGCAGAGTTCAGGGGGTGCGCTATGTACATAGTGCAGAGTTCAGGGTTGTGCTATGTATCGAGTGCAGGGTTCAGTGGTGAACTACCTACTGAGTGCAGGGTTTAAGGGTGCACTATGTACCAAGTGCAAGATTGAGGAGTGCACTACATACAGAGTGCAGGGTTTAGGGGTGTGCTATGCACAGTGTGCAGGGTTCAGCTTTCTTTTACAGGCTGTTCACATCTCAGTTCTACCCCTCCTCGGCTCTGACCTCTGCACCACTCTCCCCTATCCCCCACCTTTGCGCACATCTCCCTCCACAGCCCTCAGAAGAATAAGGCTTCTACGTTTACAAGTGACAGTGGTGAGCGCAGGGCAAAAGTCGGAGATGGGGGAGCAGAGTTCCCCCACATTACGCCTGAAAAAATACCCTGGATCCGCGGGCCTTGTGTTTTACACATGTGTGTTAGAGGGTAACTACGGTTATTATCCATGGTCCAATTGTATGTAGGACTGCGGCCACCCTCTCTTGTTTGCTCCCAATATGGACTGGGGACTATGGATTTTGGGATTTGTAGCGTGCATAAAGCAGTGCACATGATGGCAACTAGCGTGCATGGCTTATTGCAAACAGACAGAACTGCCGGGGGAAAACAAGACATTCCGGAGCTCATGGAGGACATTACAAGGAGGTAGAAAAACACAGTGAAAAAATAATTTCATGAAAAACTGTTTACATTAGGTAGTGGATGTGTATGGATTATTTTTTGAAAAATATGGCTATTGTTTAGTGTTAGTTTAATTAAAAATACTTTATATTTGATCTAAAAAAAACTGAGTAAAACATATGTGAATAGTTATTTGCAGTAAGAGGAATAGCAGGTACTTCTCTTGCTACAAATCCATAGTCCCTGAAACTTGTACACCAGTTAATGATCAATGCTTTTCTACTCACTGCAGCAATTAGAGTGCTTATCAATCCAAAGCACCTTATCACTAGCAAGTTTTGTTATTATTATGTGTCAGGGTGTCATTGCGTTTATGGTATTTTTAATAATGAAAAAGATGTCATGAAATACTGGCTCACAATCTATGCTGGCGTCCATATAACACAGCCATAAATATACACTGCAGTTTTGTTTAAAAGATTGATTCATTATATACAGGAGGCAAGCAAGTTTATTGCCTATTATGTCAAATAAAAGTAGTGTCTTTCTAAATCTACCTAAATCATCTAACGCACTCTTATGCCGCGTACACACAATCGGAAATGCCGCCAGCAAAACTCTGATGAAAGCTTTTTGTCGGAAAATGCGACCGCGTGTATGCTCCATTGGTCTTTTTGCTGGCGGGATTCCAGCCAGCAAAAGATTGGGAGCAGGTTCTCTATTTTTCGGTCGGGAAAAGTTCCTTTCCGAAAATGCGATCGTCTGTATGCAATTCGGACAGGCAAAAAATCACATATGCTTAGAAACAATGCGACGCATGCTCGGAAGCATTGAACTTAATTTTCTCTGCTCGTCGTAGTGTTGTACGTCACCGCGTTCTTGACTGTCAAAAGTTCAGAGAACTTTTGTGTGACCGTGTGTATGCAAGACAAGCTTGAGCGGAATTCCGTCGGAAAAACCATCCAAGATTTTTCGGACGGAAATTCCGCGCATGTGTACACAGCACTAAACTGGCCATAAACTATACAATCTGATTGCACAACCTCCTATAGCTTTGGCTAAACGATGTAATATGAATCAATATCTAAATCATAGGTGTGCGCAGGGGTTGTGCCAGGTGTGCCTGGGTACACCCTAATCACTATGGGGTTGATTTACTAAAACCAGAGAGTGCAAAATCTGGTGTAGCTGTGCATGCTAGCCAATCAGCTACCAACTCTGGCTTGTTTAATTAAGCTTTGACAAAAAAACCTGGAAGCTGATTGGTTTCTATGCAGAGCTGCACCAGATTTTGTACTCTCCAGTGCTGTGTTGTATGCTTCAGGATGGAGAGCGGAGGAAGGGGCTAGTAGCTATGTAATTTAGCGGCCCCTTCCTTATCTAAATGAACACCATGAACACACTCACTCACTGTGTCCATTCATAACTGAAACATAGTAAAATGTGTTTACTATGCTTCAGTTTGTGAATGAACAGGAGGTTGCTCAGCACAGAGCATTTCTTATCCATTCACTGTCCAGTGCAGCTGAGGCTGCAGAAAAGACATGTGTGTTTGAGCTTTGGGATGCACACCCTAATGCAATGGGCTGCGCACACCTATGATCTAAATCAAGGGTCTCAAACTGGTGGCCCTCCAGCTGTTGCAGAACTACAATTCCCATGAGGCATTGCAAGGCTGATAGTTACAAGCAAGACCCCCATGGGCAGAGGCATGATGGGACTTGTAGTTCCGCAACAGCTGGAGGGCTGCCAGTTTGAGACCCCTGATCTAAATAATCCATTAAATTGTATTCAGACAAGCAGGCCCCTGCACTACATAGTTGTTAATAGATTTAAAGGAGAATGAATGTACAGCCAGGTTGTATAGTATGGCCGGCCCTACGCTGATTTTATCTTTTTTTTTGTGGAAAAGGAAATTAATATTTTGTTTGTATTATTGGCATTAGACAATGTATTCCTGTTGCAACTATGTAGGCATTGATTACGTCCTGAGAATTTAATCTTCTTTGCTTCTTTTTTAACAAATGGTATCTACTTTGCTTCTTAAGCCCCATACACACGGTAGGATTTTCCGATGGATTCTGTCCTATCAGACAATGTTGTCGGAAAATCAGACCGTGTGTAGGCACCATCGGACAGTTTCCATCAGATTGTCTGACGGACAAAGTCCTATCTCCTGCTGGATAGATTTTTTGACAACAAAGTCCGATCACACCAAATCCGATCGTGTGTAGCGAATTCCGACCGGACAAAGTGCTACGCATGCTCAGATCACATTACAAGACCCAAGCTATTGGCTACTAGCCTCTACGTAGTCCCGTCGTAGGCAACAAACGTCACCACGTTCAGAATGATCGCATTTTCCGACAACTTTGTCCGACCGCGTGTACGCAAAACCAACATCAGACAAAGTATGACGGACATGGTCTGACGGACCTGGTCCTCGGATAATCCGCGCGTGTGTATGGGGCTTTAGACATTATTGTAGGGAACCTGGGGAAGCTCCATACACAATTATTTGACAGTTCAACAGGTTTGATAGCATGGCCATTGAAGGCCCCTCTATTTATAGTAATACATTAAAGAGATCAGTATATTTTATTGTCACTCTCTTGGTTGGTTCCATTGTTGTGTACAGTATAATTATGATTTACTGTATATTACGTAAAACCTTAAATGTACAAATGCAACCATAGAAAAAAATTATACACATTCTGGGGGTTTATTTTATGATAATGTTTAAACAACAATGATGCAGTAAATGTGCAGTAAAGGATAACAAGCAATCCGCTTCGGTTAGTTCAGTTATGCTGTATAAAGGGGAGCTCCAGGCTCCAGCACAATTGATCAGTGACTACTTATGCTCTTGTCACTGTATTGAACTCAGAAATTTAAGCCTTGTTACCTTTTACAATGTCTTGTCAGAGCAGACAGTATCTGCTATTTAATTTGTTGTAGGCTTGTCTTATAGGCAGAACATAACCTTCTCCTTTGAGTGATAGCTGAGGAGACCACCAGGATCAGTGTTTCAGTGCACCAAGAGAAGGAAGGAGTTCAGCGGGATTGGGATAGAACATGTGTGGGACCAGCATGACCAGAAAGATGGGAGGTGACTTTATATGTATAACTACATGACATTAGGACATTTTATTCTGGCGAAGGGATGGGGTTCCCAGAATATCAGATTACTGGCAACTGTTTTTTTTCTGTGGTGGAGGTTGGCCTCTTGTACTATAACATAGCCTGAATAAATATGGAAGTCTTTGTCAGATAGGCTGTTCTTTCTTATACTTTGCATAAGTCCATTATTACTGTTGACTTGTCTAAATACTGATTGTAACTGGTTGCAATAGTTTACTGCACATCCCCACCGTTTGCCCTACTGGCCCTTGGGAAGGAGGAATTTACATTTGTGCTGCCCATCATAACCAAAAGGATTATTTGGTTAAAGCCTGGATAAAATACGGAAGCAAACATTTAAGGGGAAAGGCCCCTAAAGAAAGAAGGTACCAAAGCAATCCAGGTATTTTGACTAAAACTTAGTATTCTTTATTGAAAAACATTAATAATACTAATATAGTAAAACATACATCACATCACAAAAAGTGTCTCAGGCTTTGGTCATGCTACCTGGATCCACTTTGGTACCTCCTTTCTGTAGGGGCCTTTTCCCTTAAATTTTTGCTACATGGTGTTTCTTCAAGTCACGCTGGTCCACGCCTAACTTAGTGAGATAGTAGACTATAAATATTACCCTCTTTTATTGTGTTATTGTCTCAGCAACGCTTGGATTTAATATATGATAAAATATAGAAGCCCTGGTCAGATAGGCTGTCCTCTCTTATATGTTGCATGTCTCCATTTTTCATTGTTTACTGGCCAAAATACTGATTGCAGTTGCACCTCCCCAGTGTTTGCCCTACCCATCCTTTGTAAGAAGGAAGAACTGTTTGTGTTGCCCATACTAACCAACAAATATCTGGTTAAAGCCTGGATAAAAAATAGAAGCCCTGGTCAGATAGGCTGTTCTCTCTTATGCCCCATACACACGGTCGGATTTTCCGATGGATTCTGTCCTATCGGACAATGCTGTCGTAAATTCCGACCGTGTGTAGGCACCATCGGACAGTTTACATCGGATTGTCCGACGGACAAAGTTCTATCTCCTGCTGGATAAATTTTCCGACAACAAAGTCCGATCACACCAATTCCGATCGTGTGTAGCGAATTCCGACGGACAAAGTGCCACGCATGCTCAGATCACATTACAAGACCAAAGCTATTGGCTACTAGCTTCTACGTAGTCCCGTCGTAGGCAACAAACGTCACCACATTCAGAATGATCGGATTTTCCGACAACTTTGTCCGACCGTGTGTATGCAACACCAGTGTCGGACTAAATCCGTCGGACCAAATCCGATGGATTTGGTGGTCGGATTTTCCGACCGTGTGTATGGGGCTTTATAGGTTGCATGGCTCAGCTGACACTATTGACTGGTCTAATATACTGTTTGTAACTAGTTCTAATAAGTTACTGCATATCCCCACTGTTTGCCCTACCGGCCCTTTGTAAGAATGAAGAACTGTTTGCGTTGCCCATACTAACCAATCAAATGATCTGGTTAAAGTTTTAAAACGATTAGATTATGTTGCTTTGTGGGCAACTAGACCAGCACTATATGCAGACACATTTATATGAGCCGCTTTATTGCTGAGTTCATACGTTTACTTAGAGTAGGATTTTATTTTTATTTTTTTTGTTGCATCCATGTAACAAAGGCATAGTCTAAACCAGGGGTCTCCAAACAAAGGGCTTGTTTATAATCCTTGAGGCTGGGTTTACACTATTGCGAATTGACTGCGGATTTTTCTACATCTAATTCGCATGTCAGGAGATTGTGACCGGCTTTCTATGGAGCCGGTTCACACATCTCCTGAGTGGCTCCGGTACAAATTGCAGGGGGGTTTTGTGCATCTTCTGGTCCATTTCAGGTCCGAATGCAGCCAAAAAGCCAGCCTGAAATCAGAGCTGAAACAGTGAATGGGGATGCGCCGGACCCCCTGCTGTGAGCTGCTCTGTGCTGCAGTGTGTACCCAGACTCAGACCTTGAGGGGCCAGACTGTGGCTAGTGGGAGTAGAAAATGTCCTTGCATCAGTAAAAAAGCCCCATCAGTGGTGTCAGTGGTAGGAATAGTGCTTCATCATTGGTGTCAGTGGGAGCACTAGTGGAAAGAAGGAGGGGGGGGGGAGATTTGGGACTTTGAATGAGGCGCATATGTGGTGTGCCTCCATCCCTAGTTCAAAATATCTAGCAGGAAGTTTGGGACTTTAGCTGAGGTCATAGACATTGTGGAGGTGGATTGAAAGGAAGTACGTGTTTATTAGTCATGAAAATTTGTATAAAACATATCAATAACAGAAACCACATAAGGAAAAAACATTGTAATAAATATAATTTCATATGTATTCATACACACATATGTATGTGTGCAGGCAACATGGGCATCAGGGATACATTCATGTATAGTAACCAGGCGCCACATAGTGGGAGGACTAGTGCCTTATCATTGGTGTCAGTGGGAGGAATAGTCCCTCATCATTGGTGTCAGTGGGAGGAATAGTGCCTGATCATTGGTGTCAGTGGAAGGAATAGTGCCCCATCATTGGTGTCAGTGGGAGGAATAGTGCCTCATCACTGGTGTCAGTGGGAGGAATGGTGCCCTATCATTGGTCTCAGTGGGAGGAATGGTGCCCTATCATTGGTGTCAGTGGGAAGAATGGTGCCCCATCATTGGTGTCAGTGGGAGGTATAGTGCCTCATCATTGGTGTCAGTGGGAGGAATAGTGCCCCATCATTGGTGTCAGTGGGAGTAATAGTGCCTCATCATTGGTGTCAGTGGGAGGAATAGTGCCCCATCATTGGTGTCAGTGGGAGGAATAGTGCCTCATCATTGGTGTCAGTGGGAGGAATAGTGCCTCATCATTGGTTTCAGTGGGAGGAATAGTGCCTCATCATTGGTGTCAGTGGGAAGAATAGTGCCTCATCATTGGTGTCAGTGGGAAGAATAGTGCCTCATAATTGGTGTCAGTGGGAGGAATGGTGCCCCATCATTGGTGTCAGTGGGAGGAATGGCGCCCCATCATTGGTGTCAGTGTTAGGAATAGTGCCCCAAGAGTCGGATAAAAGCAAGCAAAGGGCACGCGGGCCGCAATTTGGAGACCACTAGTCTAAACGATATTTCCTTTCGAATTCATTGACTAATGTATAGCTGGCAAAGCGATGTATGTGTGATGTGCAGTGCTGTATCTCTGTTTCCAAAATTGTGCTGAGCTTCAATAATCAAATAAGTAACTAAGTAGTAAAATGTCTCAGAACAAAGAAATAAAGACAGATTACAAATGTACATGGAATGAAGTTTTCTTCACTTTGTTTCTTTTATCTTAAAACGTTTCAACTATTTAGGACAAAATGTTACAATGTTTGACCCCGTTCATTTAATTACATAAATAAAAGTTCTTTATAAATATCTCTTTATAAACAATATAAATAGCTTTACAACATAAATACAATGATGCAAGGTGAGACTTTACATATAGCTCTGTCAGGCCCCCCTCCCCTCCCGCACCGTGTATACAAGTACCCCAGGAGACGTAATCCTTGCACTGCTGGATTGGGTCTCTCTGACAAAGCTTGCGGGCTTCCCAATGTAAATCATGGAGTGAATACAAACTTCTTGTGTGCTTTGCCTATTCGGTCTAGTGTGTCTGGGACAGCTTCACTCAAACCCTTTGCATACAGATAATTTTTTTGTCCAAATCTGACTATGTAGTTACCTATACCAGATAAGTTATCTCTGGGCAGTGGCAGGATCTTATGAGTCCTGAAACATTACATAATTGTATACACTTTATTAGTATACTTTTATTAGTCCCGTATGAGCTGGGATAACCTAGGGCTATTGTCTAAATTCACATTACTTCCTTACTAGACCATTTGTGCAAGTGCACATGTAATGTTAGTGGATCATGTTGGCTGGAACCCCTATGAATTACATTTCCACAGCTGCAAGTCATTCTACATACAGTAATTCCCTGTTTTACTATAATAATTTGCAGCTCTGTAACAAAGCTAAAAATAAAAACACCAAAAAAAAAAAAAAACATTGCGTGCATATCATTTAGAACATTGGAGCTTATTTACTTGGCCACAAGATCAGGATAAAACTGACATTAAACTAACAGACAGGTTTCAAAATCATTAAGCAGCCACTAAAGTTTCAAGACCGACCATTCTCCCAGAAAAGTACTATGGCCTTCTTTTTTGTATAGCTGGATAAGCAAAACTGACCTCTCTGGAAGAGGCTGGTCATTAATATAGACATGGCCAGTTGGTAAACCACAATGTGTTGCCTCATTACAGTAGCTCAAACACTTCTTTCTAAAGACTATATTGAGCTGTCAATGGTTAAATCTCAGTTTAGAGACAGGTATGTGATGATGTAACTGTAACCTGGGGAGGATTTCCATGCGGCTGAGACATCAACAGGCCATGATTTAGGAATGTTTTTTTTTTTTTTTTTGCACATACAGAGCCTAGTCACCCTACATGTGAAGAACATGAGTGAAAGTCTGCTTGGCCACCTAAAAGGTGAAGCATGTGTCTGAACACTGATATGTAAACATCTAGGCAGCCCTCGTTACAGATATGTACACAGAACGCACACGTATGGCTCTTGTGTGCTGGGAACAAAACGAAGACAGACAAGTGGTAACAGCAGGTCCTATGTCCCATCGTACCGGCCCGTCCCCCCAATGCGGAATCTTTGGCTTCTGGAAACGTAAGATTCTCAGCTGGGTGTCTACACTAAGACAGGATAATGACCAGTGATCAGAAAACCGTTGTCAGTGCTGGGAGCCTGGAAGAGAAAAGACTTTGGATTAGTATTGTTATTAGTGCAAGGCAAGCCAGGTTTCTGACTTCTCTCATGCAGCACTTCAAGGCTTGTAACAGCACATGGAAAATACAGATGGAATTATGATCCTAGTTATTAATAACACAGCCCCAGGATTTTCACTGCCAGAAGCCTGGGAAGCACAGCTCTGGCCTCAAATCATTCATTTTCCTCGAGTTGTCACTGTATTCCTCCCACAGGCTGCAAGCAAACCCTGTACCTACTGCCCGAGTTTTAGCTGTACGGTTGATACAGACCTCCTCAGTTCTCCCCTTTTTACCAACCCTGTTTATTACATCCTCCTTCGGACACACATGGAGATAATTCTGCATATACTTCAGTCTACATTATATTGATGATTATTAAATCAGTATTAAAGCGATATTAAAGTCTTTAAAAACAACAATCAAAGTCAGTGAGCCAATAAGGAGAGTGATGGGGTGGGGCTGATCTGCGGTTCCCTCTCTGAATGGACACATCGAGCAGTGGCTTGACTCGGGTGCCTCCATAGCAAGCTGCTTGCTGTGGGAGCACTTGGCATGCATTCTGTGCAGTGGTTTTGCACAGAGCAGCCTAGATCCTCCTCTTCTGGGGTTCCATGCTGGCACTCCTGGCCCCTCCTTCCTGCCAAGTGCCCCCACAGCAAGCAGCTTGCTTTCGGGGCACCTGAACCGAGCCACTGCTCTGTGTGTCCATTCAGAAAGGGAACCACAGATCAGCCCCACCCCCTCACTCTCCTCATTGGCTCACTGACTTTGATTGACAGCAGCGGGCACCAATGGCGTCCGCTGTTGTGTCTCAGCCAATCAGGAAGGAGAGTCCCGGACAACCGAGGCTCTCATGCAACATTGCTGGGTCGAGATGGGGCTCAGGTAAGTATGAGGGGGAATGCTGCACACTGAAGGGTTTTTTTTTTTATCCTAATACATAGAATGCATTAAAGGACAAGTCCAGCCTGAGCTCGTTTGGCTGGGCTTCTCCTATGGGCCACAGGAGTGCAATTCGTTTTCGGTCTGAAGTCCGCTCTCTGCTGACGCCACAGGAATCAGTCCAGGCACCGTATCATCCTGACAATAAAGTCTGGATCCGCCAGGTGCCTGGACTGATACCCATCTCCTCCTCTCAGCGAGCCACTGAGAGCCTGAGACGGCCACTCCCCCTCCCTCCACAGCTCCAGTGAGCTTGGGGGGGGGGGCAGAGCAGAGAGCTGCTGATTGACCGATTGACACTCAGCAGCTCTCTGCTCGGGAAGCTGTCAGAACCAAGCCAACAGCGATATTCGATCGCTCGGTTCTCAGTTAAGAGGCGGCAGGGGACAGATGCAGCATCAGACCGATGCTGCATCCACCTAGGTAAGTATGATTCTGGGAAAAAAAAAAATTCTGCCTTTAGAACCACTTTAAACCCAAATTACAAAATGTAATATATGACAGTTTACCAATCATTAGATGTGGGAGCTGCATTAGTTTTCTTAATTATAGGCTTTTTTCCTCTCTGTTTTTCACCTGGTGATCTGGCCAATAACACACCTCCTGTATTAAAGTGCCCCCACTCTGGATGAAGGAGCACAGGGCTCACTGTTGGACAGCAGCATTGCCAGTCTGGGGGAAGGGGTGTTGGATGCACTAGCAGATTTAAATACACTAACAAATTGAAGCTAAACTCCAGCTAATACTTTATAAGCAGGTTCAGCAAACGTTTTTTTTTTTATTTTATCCTTGGTATAAGGGATTTACATAAATAAATAACAGTTGATCATTGTAAGCACCCCTGTCAAACCCCTGGTTTGTCTCATCCCTGTAACTTCTACATCTGCAGGAGATCTTTTTCTGTTGAAAAAGAACAGACTTACTGGCTGAATCACCAGTTGAAAAGAAAAAAAGAAACAAAGCCTAAAAAAAGAAAACGGATACAGCTTTTACATTATTGGTAAGCTGAAATGTAGGGTTTAATACCACTTAACTTAGCTGAACTCCAGGCAGACAATAAAGACACAAATACAGCAGAAATGTAAATGCAAGCAGTGTAAGGACCTGAATTTGACTTGGTATCGGCCTTTTGCAGTCCTTGTACAGCAAAGTTCAGACTAGGGAGGGTAAAGTAGCACAAGAAGTCAATTCAGTCAAGTTGTGTTGCAATGCTTTGTGCTGACAAGGAACATGCTGAAAGGAGGAGAGAGCAGAGTGACAGAGAAATGAGCTCATTGGTCTTCTGCTTGTCCTTTCTCTGTCCAGTCACAGACTGGGGGAGGAGCGGAGACTTGTAAGTGTTACTGGATTGCAGCAGAGAAAAAAATAGGTCTCCTGCCTGCCAGACAGGGCTGTGCTGTGTGGCAGAGCTGCGTAAATCTCAGGACTGAAAGGACAGAAATACAAATCCTTTGGCGGGTAAAACTGCTCATTTATATGTAATTTATCTGTGTATTAGGATGTTTGCCTGGAGTTAAGCTTTAAAGTACTGGTCCACCAAAGACCAAGAGTAAGGGCTACATATTCCCAGGCCAGCCAGGAATCTGCACCCTGGGGGTCTTAGCAAGGTGTAAGAAGCTACTGCGGGAATAACTATCAGTAAGGTCTTTTTAGACTGAAATGCATCAGTATTGGCTGTTGTATTGAACCTTTGACTCTTTTGAAACAATAAGGAAGATAAAGGACGATAAAGTCGGCGACAAGGTGAATATAAAAATATTCACCTTGTCGCCAACTTTATTGTGGTTTGGACTACTGCGGGATTAAGCCTTCCCATAACCAACCCAAAACTGAAACATCAGCTTTCTATGGACAAATGATTTACATTTATCTGATATTTTTAATCTACTCCCATGTTTAACAGGATCTGCAAATACCATTGTTTAATTAATTGCTGATTAGTCAGCAATGGCAACATACTTAAGTGCTTTCTACAATCTACACTATAATGGTGTTGATCTTGCCCCAGGTCCGACTTAGTTATGTTCAGTATAGTGCAATTTACATGGTATACAGTTCAGCATTGCACACAAATAGTACTGACTAGCACATGAACAAATACTTTTACATGTTATTAACATAGACAGAAAAGATACATAACGCTATTTAGAAGTTATAATGTTCATAATATTAATGCTAATATGTTGTAGTGAGTAGTGGAGAAGAAAGACTCGTGTATTAAATGTGTATTATATCTATTATAGCGTGCAGAAAAAACAATATAGTAGTTCTTACTTACCACCACAAGATGGCGCTCCAGCTTCTAGCACCCTAAACCACTCATGGCTCCAATGCGGTCCAGCTTTAGACCAAAGCAGCCCTTGGATGTGCCTTTCTTGTTGATGCCTTTAAATTTGCGGGAATTGGGGTGTTCGTTGAGTAGTCTGGTCCAAGCTGCCCGTGAGCGGGTATCAGCACGAATGTCCCTCAAAAGACGAGCACGAGTTTTGGGGTCAATGCTTCGTTCTCCCCTTTCTCCAGAAACTAAATATTCAGCCAATTCCTCTCCCAGCAATGCACGCAGTGACTGCAAGAAAAAGGAAATCCATTAGAACAAGTAATCAGAAATACAAGGAATCGGAAATACAAGGAATCAGAAATACAAGGAATGAGAGCTACAATGAGTTAGAGATACAAGGAGTTAGAGATGCAAGGAATGAGAGCTACAAGGAGTGAGAGATACAAGGAGTGAGAGATACAAGGAGTGAGAGATACAAGGAATGAGAGATACAAGGAGTGAGAGATACAAGGAGTGAGAGATACAAGGAGGGAGAGATACAAGGAGGGAGAGATACAAGGAGTGAGAGATACAAGGAATGAGAGCTACAAGGAGTGAGAGCTACAAGGAGTGAGAGATACAAGGAGGGAGAGATACAAGGAGTGAGAGATACAAGGAGAGATACAAGGAGTGAGAGATACAAGGAGTGAGAGATACAAGGAGTGAGAGATACAAGGAGTTAGAGATACAAGGAGTTAGAGATACAAGGAATGAGAGCTACAAGGAGTGAGAGATACAAGGAGTGAGAGATACAAGGAGTTAGAGATACAAGGAGTTAAGGAGTTACAGATACAAGGAATCAGAAATACAAGGAATCGGAGATATAAGGAATCAGAGATACAAGGAATAGGAGATATAAGGAATAGGAGATATAAGGAATCAGAGATACAAGGAATAGGAGATATAAGGAATCAAAGATACAAGGAATCTGAGATACAAGGAGTTAGATATACAAAGAGGTACAATGAGTTAGATATACAAGGAATCAGAGGAACAAGGAGTTAGAGATACAAGGAATCAGAGGTACAAGGAGTTAGAGATACAAGGAATCGAAGATTCAAGGAATCAGAGATACAAGGAATTAGAGATACAAGGAATCAAACAGGGAAAAGGTTCAAGATTATTAGTTTATTTTAAATGGACAATGAGCTACTTATATGTTTAAATAAGTCAGATGATGGGCTAGGATGGCATAGTGTCATGCTACCCTGCCCTAGAAATAACTAAGATCGTCTATGTCAACCTAAAATCTACTAACATAATGTGGCCTGGAAGGAACTGAGCAATGAGATGTGCGACTAGCTCAGGATAAATGTCATGTACAATATTCTGTTGTCAAGATCACAGTACACATTCCTGAAGAGCTGGCTTGCAGAAGCAGGTGCTTGTAGGTTGCTTTGGCTTGCTTCTGAGTGGCTTTGATTTTCCTGTGAGTTGAAAACATGCTTCAAGCTGCTTCTAATCTGCATTTACTTGCTTCTTCTGAATGGCTCCCTAAATTTTTTTCAAGCTGCCTCTGCTCTGCATTTACTTGCTTCTAAATGGCTCCCTAAAAATGCTTCAAGCTGCTTCTGATCTGCATTTACTTTCTTCTTAGTGGTCCCTAAAAGGTCCCAAGCTGCTTCTAAGCTGCACTTGCTTGCCTCTGAGTGGCTTTGAAAAAAAAGGCTCCAAACTGGATCCCAGTTGCTGGTAACTGCTATAAATTGCTTGGATATTGACACGTACAAGTAAGAAAGGTAGTACACCTGCAAAAATCCCATAAGTGTCAGTTCATCCAAATCATAAATTGGTCGATCTTTGGAATTATTGATATGAATTACCTATAGGTGTGACAGCATCAAGACATTCCCACCAGAGTCCCCAATACACCCCCGCCATGGAGACTAAGCTAGGCTAACGATACCCTCTAATATTGGCATTTCAATGGGGGGGAATCTTGGAACTCAGGTGCAGTCATCTCAGTTTTGGGGTTCTGAAGCCAAAGGAAAAATAATCTTGTTACATATACCCAAAACTAAAAAAAAAATGTGAATGGATAGTCGAATCTGAACCCTGATGGAGAAGACGGAATACATGAATGGAGCTTGAATGAGATGCACGTCTGGTTTGGGACTGTGTTGTAGCCTACAGGGAAGTCAAGACTACATTTCACCTTCAATTACATGCAGTCCCTGGGAGCTCCAGACTTGGAATAGACTTTCCATTGCTAATCTGTGCTATCTAAATTGGTTAACTAAGAAATAACTTGATAAAAGGCCAATTGCCCTTGAGAAGTCATCGCCTGCTTTCTAGTATCAAATAGTGAACAACATAACCTGTTCACACCCACTGCTTATAAATAGGGGGATAGAGAGCTATAAAAAAGTTTTATTTCTGGACTGCCACAAGTCCCAGTTTGCTGACTAGGTGGTGGACTCTGAGCTGAAAGCTGTCACTCTATGAGATCATGTGTTTCTTCACCTAGTTAGTAACCCTTCTATGACATACGTGCTCTATTTACCATATAGGAAAGGTAGGCACACGCCTGCCACAGCCCTGCATCACGTCAACACAAATCAATCGTTCTTACTAGTTGTCATATTTTTTGCTGACCCCAGTGTCTGGATTTTCCATGATCCGGATACTAGATCTCCCACTAAAGTCCCCGATTCTGATACTAGATCTTCCTACTAAAGTCCCTGATCATATTACAAGATCCCCTGTAAAGTCCATGATCCTGATACTAGCTCTCCCTAATAAAATCCCTGATCCTGATACTAGATCTCCCTAATAAAATCCCTGATCCTGATACTAGCTCTCCCTAATAAAATCCCTGATCCTGATACTAGATCTCCCTAATAAAATCCCTGATCCTGATACTAGCTCTCCCTAATAAAATCCCTGATCCTGATACTAGATCTCCCTAATAAAATCCCTGATCCTGATACTAGCTCTCCCTAATAAAATCCCCGATCCTGATACTAGGTCTCCCTGATAAAATCCCTGATCCTGATACTAGCTCTCCCTAATAAAATTCCTGATTCTGATAATAGATCTCCCTAAAAAAAATCCCTGATCCTCATACTAGATCTCCCCACTAAAAACCCTGATTCTGACATTGTATTCCCCCTGTTCCCAGATCCTGATACTATAGATCCCCTCACTAAAGTCCCTGGTCCTCATACTAGATTTCCATGATAAAGTCCATGATCCTAATAGGAAACATCCCTGCCAAAGTCCCTGATCCTGATATTACTGTAGACCTCTCTACTTAAGTTCCTGTTCCTGATACCAGATCTCACCACTGAAGTCCCCGATCCTAATACTAGATCTCCCTACTAAAGTTCCTTATCCTGATACTAGCTCTCCCCACTAAAGTCCCTGATTCGGATACTAGACCTCTCTACTAAAGTCACTGACCTTGATACTCTAGCTCCCCATATTAAAGTCCCTGACACTAGACCTCCCTATACTGAAGTCCCTGATCCTGACAGTAGACCTCCCTACTAAAGTCCCTTATCCTGATACTAGATCTCTCCACTAAAGTTCCTGATACTAGACCTCCCTACTAAAGTCCCTGACCCTGATACTATAGATTCCCTCACTAAAGTCCCCGATCCTGACAGTAGACCTCCCTAAAGTCCCTGATCCTGATAGTAGACCTCACTATACTGAAGTCCCCGATCCTGACAGTAGACCCTACTAAAGTGCCTGATCCTGATACACTCCCTAACTTGGTGTCTCACTTCTGCCTCATACAAATTAAAATAACGGTAACATCCTCTGATTATATATCTTGCTCTTTACAATTTTTAACATTGCAGAATAACATAAACCTGATAAAAGAAGGATATGAGTTTCGGGGCAGCACCAAGACACGTTTTCTGCTCGCAGTGATAATTTGCCTCTGAGACATATAGTAAGTCAGGGTCACAGTTGCTCAGAACACTCTATCAACGTGACTGCGGTGATAATTTGATGACTTACTCATTCATCGATTGACAGTAGCAGTTTTCAGCAATCCATGTAGATATGTTTTATACAGCAGAAGCTTGTATTGACAGCCCTACCTTGTCTATGGTGTAAGTGTGGAGTGACAGCTGGCACAGCACAGCACCTTAAGAGTTTACACTGGCAGTGGTTTAATTTAAGCAAGGAATTATTATCATGAAGGACAAGGAAAAGTTAATGCCTTGGGCTCTCGCTATTTATCTGCCTGGCAGTGGCATGCTGCTTCTGCGCTACAGAGTGCCCTATGATTTAAATATAATGTCAGACAGCCACCTGCTAAACTAATTTGGGAAGCTCGTTAAGGAATATCATTTATATCTCTGCCTTTCTCCCTTCCCCTCTCTTTATTTATACCTATACCAATAAATGTATTAAATACATTGCTTATGGTGAATCTGGTTTACTTATATTCTATTTTAAATGCATAGACTTTGATTAAGGACACATCTCTAGGATATGCTGGTTTCTGCACATACCCAAGAATGGTGATCTGTCTACATACAGTCAACTTCTCCTTGTAAGACACTGAATTTGTTAAGGATCTGTCTCAGTTTTTCCACTTAAAAGATCAGTTCCCAAGGGATAGCCTATGTTGTTACACAATGATAACATTTTTTCAACCATCTGCTTTTATGAACTCCCGATTCTCCATAAGCGCATCCTCTGGTACCCAGCCAGACACCTGGAATCTCCATGAGAACTCTAATATGTTGTCTGGGCCAAATGCTTCTAGAGGTCTAAATGGGTGGTCCACCAGTCACCTCCTAGCTTATTACTGGTCACCTCTGTAATACTCTGCAGTCATCCATGAAGAACATGTTGGTAGTCATTTACTATCTGCTATACCCTATGATATGATTAGTGGGTTAGGGGTTAGTCGGTCAGTACACTATATCTGCATGGAGTTTGCACAGTGCTTGTGTGGGTTCCCCCACACACTCCTTTAAGCATGCTGGTGGGTTTACTGGCACCTGTCCAAATTGGCCCTAGAATGTAAGCATGTGAGCTAGGGACCTTAGATTGTAAGCTCCTTGAGGGCAGGGGCTGATGTGAATGCATGTAAAGCGCCGTTAATTATCTGCGCTATATAAATACGTAAAACTGTCTATTTAACTGAATGTACCATCAACTTTGGATATTCTAATATATTATATAAAATGCAGAGTTTACTTATCGTTGAGTTCTATCTGCATTATACAATTTGTCCTTAGGCCCCTTGTCATAACTGCAAGTGATAGGTTCAATTGGAGGATTGTTTGTTATATTCGGGGTAGTAAACTTTTATAAACACACACAGCTGTTCACTATCAGCCCTAAAGGTTAGTATATATATATATATATATATATATATATATATATATATATATATATATATATATATATATATATATATATATAGATATATATATTCTCTACACTTTCTTCAGGATCCTTCCCTTTCCTCCTAAATTCCCTACACTTGTTTAAGGTTCCTTCCCTTTTCTCCGAAGACAGAGGAAGGATTCCTTCACTGAGAGTACGTTGGTACTCTGATCCTAGGGCGTACCCTTTCCAAACATCCTGGGCATTCTCAATGATAACAGACAATCTAGTCTAAAGGAAAACTACCAAAAAACGTTTGCATTTTTTTTTTTTTTTTTTGTTCCCCCCCCCCAAGCCTCTAAACTCTGCGATGTCCTCCTCTGAACCTCCCTTGCAAAAAGTTCTTGGCTCTACATATCCTATACAAGCTGTCCACATGCTCTGTGTGTCACAAGCATCCCTACACACTTCTATGGGGAAATCTCATGTCTGACACAGCAGTACAGGAGATCTTGGAGATGGTAATGAGGGGAATTGCGAACAGAACATTATAAGAGGCAATGGGGTCTCCCCAGAACCTGTTAATAGGCTTTCATTGGCATGTCATGATGATACAAAAACTAGCTTTATTAAAGTATTCAATCATTATAATAGGGCAGTGTTGGGGAACGTTGGGTAGAAGTTGTCAATTACAGGCATGCTTGCCTATTAGACATACAGAACATCAAAGTGATATCTACCAGCATGCAGGAGAACATCTGCAGCCAGTAAATGAAGACTTCAAATTCTTTGCCAACTTTATTCAGGTAAGATGAGATGGCTGTGTATTGCCAGCCTTGGTGGTACTGACAATGGTAGCATTCCAGGTAGAATCTCAGGAATATATGTTCCACTGGGGTTGATTTACTAAAACTGGAGAGTGCAAAATCTGGTGCAGCTCTGCATAGAAACCAATCAGCTTCCAGGTTTTATTGTCAAAGCTTAATTGAACAAGTTGAAGTTAGAAGCTGATTGGCTATGCACAGCTGCACCAGATTTTGCACTCTCCACTTTTAGAAAATCAGCCTCCGCTGCCATGTCTAAGGAAAAATTATTAATATTGTGGATTCTATGTATCTATCTATTTTGCATCATCTATGTACTATATCTATCTATCTATCTATCTATCTATCTATCTATCTATCCATTCAACCATTATCTATCTGTCAGTCTAACTGCCTATCCATCCATTAACTATCTATCTATCTATCTATCTATCTATCTATCTATCTATCTATCTATCTATCCATCCATTATTTGTCAGTCTATCTATCCAGCCATTATCTGTCAGTCTATCTATCAATCTATCTATCTATCCATCCATCATTTGTCAGTCTATCTATCCATCCATAATTTGTCAGTCTATCTATCAATCCATTATCTGTCTATCTATGGTAGTGATTGGAGCAGCTCAGATAGTGCCCACTCTGTACTCCATCCACCTGTCACCTGTTGATTCTCAGACACACATCAGCCTCCCTGTGTGCCCAGGAGAGGGGACCTGATTGATCCCAGGCTGGGGACTGGCACAAAGTGTGGGAAAGTTCTCTGATGAATACAGCGGAAAGAGTGACTGAACACACTGTGAACTCCAAGAAAGTAGCAATGAGTAGAGAGACAGGACACTCCAGGTGCCCACTTACCTTCTGATGTGCCTGGGCTACAGGTTTAGCCTCTGTCCTTATATACAGTACAGCCAGCACAAGTCCCCATCCAACGATATGACAGAAGTGCATCCTGACTCTAGGACTCAGTCGGTTGAGCGTATAGCAAATCCTCAAGTGTTCGAGCAATAACAATTCAGCTAGCACAAGAGCTGAGAATGACTTTGGATCCCTCCTCCTCCTCCTCCTTGTTCCTTTGCTTCTGTAACACTCATATCAACACCCCATTCATTTTATAAAGCCATGGCGGTGACGTCACCTTACAGATAGGAGGTTCGCAGCTTGGAAATCTTTCTTTGTTTACTGATCATAATGGGAGGGACTGGGATAAATCAGGGTGCCCCATGTCCTCCCTATCCCTGCTGAGCAGTCTGCACCAGGAACCTCAGGGGTTAACCTCTCCCTGGCACTTTCCAAAATCTGGTTTGTTCATTAAAATACAAGGGAAACACAAAGCAGAGATGTTTGAACATAAATTGTGGAAAACAGGGGGAGCAGTCTAGTCTGGGGTTCTCAGACCCATATTTCTCCCCTGAATTGTTTAATTACCGGACCATTCTCCTCTCCTTCTGGCCTCTTCTGGCTGTCACTCTCTACTGATGGCCGGAATCCTCTAGGCTGGCTTTCTCGTTATGGGACTTCATTCCTGGGGAAGAGCTGGATCTGAGATGACTGAGGGCATGGAAGGCTTTAGAACTCTGCGAGAACTCACTCAAGGACTTGCTATGGGACTTATAGTATAGTACTACTTGTATACTGTGCGAGGACTCACTGAGGGTGTACTGTGGGGCTTATAGTATACTACTACTTGTACTCATATGGGACTACTTGTATACTGTATACTATACATACAAATCATTATTGTCCTCTTTTTTTCTCTCACTCTCTGTGCCCTTTCTTTCTCCCCCTAACTTTATCTCTTTCCCTCTCCACTTTTCTTCCTCTTCTCTTCCT